>JAGFPH010021571.1:1476-13247 GCA_018207615.1 Philaenus spumarius | reverse complement strand
TTTGCATAAGCTCAGATATAGTATCGTCATGTCTACCACGAATAACTATCACAAGATCATCAGCATAGCCAATAGCCTCAAAGCCCTTGACAGCCAATTTGACCAACAGTTCATCAACTACTAAAGACCACAAGAGAGGAGAAATAACACCTCCCTGCGGACAGCCTCTTACGGACCGTGTTACTAAAGAGTCATCTTCATTTTTTACAAAGATTCTTCTTTGAGCAAGCATGGAACAGATCCAATTAGCTGCTCTGGGTTCCACCCCTTTAGAAAGGGCAGCCCTTTTGATGGACGAGAACGAGGTATTGTCAAATGCCCCTGCAATGTTCATAAATGCACATAAGGCAACCTCTCCACACCTAAGGGCATGCTCAACCCTACCCACAAGCTCGTGAAGTGCGGTTATGGTTGACCTACCAACCTGATAAGCATGTTGGCTACTATGCAGAGGTTTAACACTCAAGTGAGTACTCCTAATGTGCTGATCCAGCACCTTCTCAAACGTTTTTAAGAGAAACGAAGATAGGCTAATTGGTCTAAAGGATCTTGGCAGATCCATAGCCCTTTGGCCACCCTTCGGGATGAAGACTACTTCCACATCCCTCCAGGAAACAGGAATATAACCTAAATCATAGCTAGCCCTGAAAACCTCTACCAGATGTGGCAGGAGTATATCAAGGCCCTGTTGCAAAAAGGCAGGGAAAATACCATCCCTGCCTGGACATTTAAACGGCTTCAATGAGTTGATAGCCCACTTGACCTTATTAGGCGAGAATATTGTTACAGAGGCAGTGCTGCCCGAGCCCTGCCTTAACCACGAGGAGCCAGGATCAAAAGGCACCACGGTACAAGTATCAGCATAACTGCCAGGAAAATGGGTATCCAGTAGAAGCGCCAAAGACTCTTTACGGTCTCCTGTATATTCCCCATTATCCTTCTTTAAAAGGCCCATAGGCCTAGTGTACTCCTGTTTGAGTACCTTCTGCAATCTAGCAGTCACAGGCATCTCCGTGACTCTATCACAGAATTGTTTCCAAGATCTCCTCTTAGATCTTCTTAACTCTTTATTGTAGGAGGTAAGGGCCATTCTATAAGCTCCCCACTCCTTAGTACGCTTAGCGCGATTAAAGAGGCACCTAGCCTCCTTCCTCAGCTTACTAAGCGCACTATTCCACCATGGCACCTCTCTTTTAGCCTTGGGGAATGAAACAGGACAGCTTATTTCAAAAGCTGTCAAAATTGATGATTTAAGTCTATCAGAAGCATAGTCAAGACTCGTTAAAGACAAGATTGGACCAACATCTTCATCCAATTCAGTCTTAAGAATCTCTCTATACTCTCCCCAATTAGTTTTTTGTGGGAGTTTAATCGCTGCCACTGGTTTCTTCTCATAAACAAGGTCAAATCTTATGTGCTTATGATCAGACAACGATGGCTCATTACTAACGTGCCAATTATTAATCTTATTACTAATATGTGTGGTTGACAAAGTGAGGTCAATTGCCTCCTGTCTATTCCCACTTACATAGGTAAACTCATTACCAACATTATTAATAGCTAGGTTACAGCTAAATAAATAAGCAAGCAGTTCCTCACCTCTTTTATCTGTTCTCTTGCTTGCCCATATATGGTGATGGCTATTGGCATCACAGGCAACTATTATCTGAAGTCGCCTCTCTTTACTATATTCCACCAGCCTTCTGACTTCAGGAGGAGGAACACCATCAGTACCACCTGGGAAATAGGCTGAGGCCACAATAGCCTCATAACTACCCCCAGGAATCGGTACTTCTACCAGCACTGCTGTGAGATCCCTAGAAACAAAATCAGAAATTGGGATAGCTTTGACATTTTTATGAACAAGAATGCAAGCTCTAGGTCTACCATGATCATTATCATATATCAACTTACCATTAGGAGTTGAGAGTCCCCTAATAAGGCCTCCGCTATACCATGGCTCCTGTATAAGAGCCATGTCTAAGGATTCGCAGACAAATCTCCTGCCCAGCACAGCCGATGAGGCCTTGGCATGCTGGAGATTTATCTGCAATATCCTCAGGTTGTGGGTCATTGCTGATCCCTCCTCCCATCAGACCCTGAGGTCTTTGGGAGATGGCTTTCCGACAAAGCCTTTCTGCCAGATCCTCTACCTCTATCTGGACGTCGTCCTCTCCTATTATGGCTCCCCCTGCCTCCCCGCGCAGCACGACCACGCTGAGAAACAGAGGGGCCCTCAGGATTGGGCTTCCTGAAAATTTCAGGCCAAGTTCTTCCCGGTACCCGTTCCTCTCCCCCCAGAGCATCACCCTCCCGAGACCCAGATGGCCTCGAGGAGGTGGAGGGCCCAATAAGCCCAGGCTCCAGGTTAGATGGACCAGGCTCCGGGGACACAGGAGCCTCTTGGGCACTAGCCTCAGACGATCCAGGGGGCACAGTAGCCCCCCTTACATCCGAGACACTAGCCTCCTGGACTCCCATGTCTTGCTTCTTAAGCCTGATTGGGATGCTTCCAAATTTGAAGCTAAGGCGAAAACCAAGTGATCTAATTGTTTTCGCCGACATATGGTCTATACTGAGGGTAAGTTCAGTTGTAGGCCCTTTAACAGCCTTCCTGACCACCCTCCAGCTGTCTACATTCAGGTCATCATTCTGAGCCTGAACAAAGCCCAGAATCCTCTCATTGGAGTCTTCTGGGCAATGTGGGAAGTAAGCCACAGCAATCTGGGCTTTAGGGATATCTTTCTCCCCAACAATCCGCAGATTAGCTCCTTCCCAGGGTTTAAAAGTGTCCCCTAGGGACATAACCCAGTTAGCAGTTCCTTCATTGGAACAGCTAAGGATACAGTAGCCAGCCTTAGCTACAAAGCCATTGAATTTAGGGGTGATGGCGGATTTACGCATCCTCAGGACCAAATCCAGAATCCCCCCCTGCACGGAACGCATTTGCTCCCCGGTCAGGAGAGACTCCGGAAAGTCCGAGGGAAGGATACCCACACGAACACCAGAGATAGCTTGACTGTAGTCAAAGGTTCTCGGAGCATTACACTCCTGAGCAGGGGTGCTTTCCCCTTCTTTGGGATTGATTGGGTGGTGTAGAACCATCCGACCGCTCCCTCTTCCTATCCAGGAGTATGCCACGGGCCTCTTCAGCACCATAGCCCTCCTGGCGGAGTTTACGAAGGCGCTTTTTGTCAGCGCCACAAAGCTTTACAAGACCTTTATGGCCCTGTGGGTTATCTGTGTGCATCGGACTGAGGACTTCACCACTCCCACTACTGCCCTCCACCTCCGATACACCGCAAGTACCAGAAGGTACTTCCCCATGTGCTGAGTCACTTGTCTCAGTCACCATAGGGGTAGAAATCAGAGGCACATTAGCCTCCGATGCAACTTGAGTTGCGGTGGAACCAGGAAGTTCCTCGTCGACGGTCGCCAGCACGTTGAGACCTATTTCTTTTTCAGTGTTCATTATTCATGATTTGCCACACCCGTGGCCTGGGTAAAAGTAAGAGAAGTGTGTGTGAGTGTGTGTAAGAGAGTAGATCCCGCTACAATGATCCACGCCGCAGATCCAGACCCCAAGGCAACCCAATTCCCACCCCCGCTACCAACCCCGTGGCCTCGGAAGAGCCCCTATAGTTTACGTACACGGTCCTTACCCAGGCACCACCTGGCAATGCACGCAAACCAAGATTTTCGCCAGATGATGAGGCAGCCAACAACAGCTGGTGAGACAAGTCGGGCCTCTGTACTATCTGGCAGCCCGGTGTGCTACCCCGGTTTTATCAACTGTACCCTCGAGGAGGACATGAGATGAGGCGGGCCACCCGGAGCCAGGAGCCCCGGCATGGATCAGCGGAGCAGGCGTTGAGTAATGAAATATGTTCTCCAATAAGGAGTGTATACGTGTGTGAGGTGGTAGTGTGCTCGGGATACAAAGTACGTGGGGGGCGCAACCCACCAACGACTGCACCTACAGTCGCCCCTGCCGTACTAAACAAACTGAGTTTTAAGAACTCAGCCCCCAGCTCAAATCTGCTCATCAGCACTCAGCTCTGCATGCCACCACACATCGCCAAGTAACTGACCTAACAGCGGCACCTCTCGTAGGTTAAGAGCTGAAGTTGGAGTGAGAGAGGCTAAGAGAACCTGAAAGTTCTTATATTATGTAGGTGAGGCCATTACGCTTCATCACTCCCAAATGCCGCCTCAAAATCGGCTTGTTCTTCGGGTCGTCCGTTAGGTGGCCAGGCTTGTGAATTAGTGTTTAATGTTTACACTCATCTGAAGGAGCAAAAAGAACAATTTAAATTAAAATACAATGTTTTTTAAGCTACAAGTAATGCTACAGGTGTTTCGGAGACTCTGGTCAAGAAAATTGCGGCTGAAGGAAAACAATCTCTCGCAAAAGGCAGTTTGACGTTCTCCACTCCTCAAGGGAAAAAACGTTCTCGAAATAAAAAAATATTTCTTGACGATTTCACGCAATGTGTAATTAGAAGAAAGGTACACGAGTTCTATGTAGTGAAAAAAACTCCTCCTTCATTGGCCAAATTACAAAGTGTGTTGGAAGAAAAAATATTTTAAAATATGGGAAAGAGTTTTTAAGAAAGCTTTTGATTAAAATGGGATGTAAATGGATGAAAACTCAAACAAAAAGGAAATTATTAATAGTACAACCTCATATAGCAAGCTGGCGGATAAACTATTTACGTAACATCCGAAAACTAAGGAATGGGAAGAAAAATATAGTATATGTTGATGAGACATACGTAAATAAAAGCCACACAACATTAATGTGCTGGCAATCGAAGGATGAAGTCGGCTTTACTAAGGAAATTGGTAAAGGTCCTATATTGATTGTTATTCATGCCGGCGGTGAAGCAGGATTTGTTCCGAACGCCTTACAAATATGGGACAGTAGGAAAAAAGCTACGAAAAAAAAACACAAAAGCGACGGAAAATTACCATGATGATATGGATTATAATAACTTTTCCAAATGGGTAATTCAGTGCTTAATTCCGAACATACCCAATAACACCGTAGTCGTTTTGGATAACGCGAGTTACCATAACAAACAAGACGACAAGAAGCCAAATAGTACATGTTTAAAGTCCGATATACAACATACAACAATGGCTTTCCCGGCATAACATTACATTCACCCCTTCAATGACAAGACCTGAACTTTTAATGTGTGTTAAATCTGCTCAAGTGCCACAGACATTCTCAATTGACCAAATAATTACTGGTGCTGGACACACGGTAATTCGTCTCCCCCCCTACCATGCGGATTTAAACCCAATTGAGTTAGTGTGGGGAGATGTCAAGGGAAGAATCGCTGAAAAAAAGTCAGAATCGTTGAAAGAAAAACAGGATCTATGTTGTAAATTATTCAGCGAATTTACAGTAGGAAAATGTTGCGAACATGTGTATAACATTGAAGAAGAGTATAGGAAGAAGGATGCCATAATTGATCAAACAATAGATAGCTTTATTATTTCTGTTAACAACGAATCATCTGACTCCAAGAAATGTAACGGTAGTGAAAAAAATGACAGTGAAAGTGATTGTGTCGACAGTAACTTGAGGGCGCTTACCATTCAAGCAGTACTGAATTTGGTGAGTTTTTGTATGTTAAGTTAAGAATTTATTACACTTTTACTATTATAAGTTGCGTGTTACTATATTTTATTTGATCTAAATACACTGAAAATACTTTAACATTTTTTTAAAATAGAATTCATTTAAATTTTATTATACCTACCAAATAAAACACATAAATTAAAATTGTAAACACAGTAAATGTCTAACTGTGTGTCTTACTTTTCCATAAGGTTATAAAATAGAATGTTTGTACAAACGCGCTGCCGCTCTCCCAGTCACCAAGGAGGGGATAGAGGCGGGAAGCCCGGCTTCTCCTACCACAGTTCCACCTGCGCGAAACACAACTGCTGCAAGGTTTTTTTCTAAGTGGTCGGACTATAATACGTTACAATATAACAGGATGCATCAACGTACACACAGGTGACACAGGCCAGAGATAATAATACCAAGATAGAGGCTACACATTATTAAACCCGAATAAACAGGATGTTTGGTGAGAGATTCCAGGAAATTTTTCTTGCCTTTCCCGGAGTCTGTATTCATTTAATCCAAGAATCCATTACACATAATTAATAGCTTATATGCAGATATGCACATTGACATAATAATTACTGCTGATATAAAATATTTAAAAAAATGAAACTGCTTTATAGAACTATCCTTCCCTAGGCCTTAGGGCATAATTGAATTTAAACACTTGACACTGTGCAATTTAATTTAGTCTAAAAATTTAACGTAAAATTATGTTTTTAAAAAAATTTTGTCATCAATAATTACTCTAGGTTTACATTTGATTTCTAATGATTTGTATATTATATATTTATTTATATCTAATTACTTTGACAATTTCAATTGCATTTTGTTAGTAAAGATTTTCTTTGAAACATTTAACTTAAAGCAACAGAAGAAATTACTTGAGAATCTTGGTAACTTTTTAACATAAATTATTAATCTCACTTGGAACCCTTACATTAAAAGAATAATATTTTTTAATGTTTATTTTAATTTGAAGCTGAGTATTTCAAATTTGATGTTTTTAAATTTTGAGTTATCAATAATTACTCTAAGTTTAAAAATTATTATTATTTTTATATTTTTTTTTATATTTATATCTAATCTTTCTGAAAATGATTGTTTTAATGTATTTTGTTAATAAAGGCGTTTCTTGTTTTATTGAAGCAACGCTGCAGACAATATTACTTGACAATATCGGTAACATTTCATAAAGTAATCTCGTCTGCAACGAAATTCTAAATAAATAAACTATACACTTTGCTAAAACGGTCTGCTAGTAACTTTCCCGTAATGCAATACCATATTACCAAATTAATAGTTTCAGTAATTTGGTCTGCAACGTTATATCATTGACTAGTTATATAGTCAATGGTTATATCAAATAACTCCTCGGCAGTTTCCCGCCACCTATTAATACGTTACAAATTTAATACGTTATTTCAACCTATTACCAAGACCCCGTGGAACGTTGCAGACTATTACCACAATGTAACGGTAATTCCCATCTCTAAGACCCATAAGTCGTTCCTCTCCCAAATTGTATTCGATTTGCGAATATAATTATAGCTCCCCAAAATTATAGAATAATTTATCTATGAAAACGTATTTAGTATAAAAAGGCTTATTAAAGATTTTAATTATTCACGATTTTGGGGGGAATAAGAAGTATGGTTGATTCTCCACTGCATGGTCGAGTCTAAACGCAGGGAATTTTTGTTGCAAACAAATGGCAGAATTGATCTTTACAGTTACACGTACCGACATATTACCCTCTTTAGTTCAAAGTTTACTTCAGTGCATTTACAGTTTCAGTGTTATGTTATTTTGATGTCCTTTGTCTTTGTTTATATCTGTTCACTTTGGTTCGTCGGTTGACAATGTCAGTGTTAACGTTATTTGTGTATGTCTATTGTTGTTTTGTGATTTGTAATTTTCGTAATGGCCACAAGCTTCGTAACAGAAGGTTTTTGATGAAGAATGATTGTTTTAAGAAAAGTGGACAGGTCTATATTTCTTCATATTCGTTAAAGAATACAACCCGTTGCAGAACATTCCCAGTATGTTTGATATGCATTGAGTTCATTTCTGTGATGAAGGAGTTTAATATAAAACACCATTATGAAACTAAGCAGCATGCTTGCAAAATGGACCAATATCAGGGACAATCTCATTTAGAAGTGACAGATTTAAAGAAAAACTTTGAGATTCAACAATTTTCTTTTAAAAGAAAACATTTTGAGTGTCAATTAACTGTTAATGCCAGTTACCTAATATCAGAAAAAAATTTCTCTAAGTCCAAGCCTTTTTTTGATGGCGAGTGTATTAGGGAGTGTGTGGAGTCAGCAGCTGAAATTCTATGTCCAGCACAGAATTGGCAGAAGACATTGAAAATACTTTGAAAGAAACAGCTTCTAAGTTTGTGTTTTATTCTGAAGCTCTTGACGAGAGTACAGATATTACAAACACTGCTCAGTTATGCATTTTTATCAGAGGTGTAGCGAACTGCTACTTCTTCAAGTTATTGTTTACGCTATCTGTATTGTAAATATTGTAATACGGTATTTTTTGTAGAACCAAATGTAAATAAAATATTCCAAGGGTTAGAGAGAGATGATGCAATACGGGTAGGGGTTAATGCGCACGCCACTCGCCCCACTCCTTGAGTTATGCTATAAAACTGGCAGCGTCATTCTGCTTCACAGAGTCGCCTGAACAACATCTCTCTCTCCACGCTACCTATCTAACAAAAACTCTTGTTAATTCTTTACTCCTGGCAAAACTTCCTATACATTTTTTCCTCACTCTTTATCTGGAGGCTAATCCCTCCAGGACGAGTCCTTCCTACTGTGATCTGTTGGCTGATCCTGGCAGCACAGTCTACTTCCCTCGTTATCCGGGGGCTGATTCCCCCAGGACGATCATTCCTTCCAAGTCTTTTATGAATACGCATATTGTCGTAGCCCTTCTGTAAGGACCCTCATGCTTAACCTAACAAACCAGCAAAGTTACGACAAGAGGTATTAACAAAGACTTTAAAACTGAAGAAATTGCTGCCCTATATCCTGACGGGGCTTCATCAATGGTAGGAAAGAAAGCAGGATTTGCTGCTGTTATTGGAAATAAGCAAATTCTTGTGGGAACATGTAGTTAATGGAGTATATCACTGTATTCTGCATCAAGAAAATTTGTTTGCGAAAAGTGTTTGGTTAAGGAAGTAATGAAAGACGTTATAACAATTTTATTCGATCTCAAGGATTGTCTTACATAATTTCAATTTTTTCTCTGTGATATGGACGCAGAATACGGAGATGTTTTCTAATACTCAGAAGTTCGTTCGCTCAGTAGGGAAAAAGTTCTTAAGATAGTGTTCGATCTTAGAGATGAAATTTCTCAGTTTATGAACAGTAAAGGAAAAAAAAACTTCTGAGAACCTCCAACTAAGAGCTCAGGTTGACCAGATGCAGGTGAGACTCGAAGATATGGAGCAGTATGCACGCATAAATTGCATAGAAATACAAGGAGTGCCAGAAAAAAAGGGTGAGAATATATTGGAAATCGTGAAACAAATTGGTGAAGCAATTGAATACCCCTTCACTGAAGCTATGGTGGATAATTGCCATCGTTTGGGTAAGCGAAATCGTGGTCCAGCAGGCATTATTGTTAAGTTTGTAAGACGATTCGATAAGGAAGAGTTCATGAAGAAAAAGCGCAACAAGAGAGACCTGACGACACAGCATATTGGACTTCCTGTGAGCGAAACCATCTACATCAATGAGTCGCTGTCACCTTCCAGAAGGCGTCTCTATGCTATGGCGAGAGAAGCTAGAAAGCTGAAGAACTACAATTTTGTATGGAGGTGGCAAAATATTTATGAGGAAAAATGAAAACAGTGCGTTCGAAGTTATATCAAGTAAGAATGACTTAGATAAACTAGTTTAAATGACTTCTAAACTTAGTGACAGAAAATACATAATTATGTATTTAATTAGTGTAGATGTATATGCGTGCATATATGTGCGTGTAGGTGTATGTGTGTATGAATTGTGTAAGGTTTTTGTATTATTTTCTTTTGGAAGGGCGGTGTTGTCATTGTATAATTGTTTTTGTTTTTTTGTTTTTACTTGGAGCAGTTAAATTTCTCTTTTATTACTTTTGGGAATGAATAATGTTTTAAGAAATAAAATGTTTTGTAATAAGGATTTAGTTATGATACACCAAAATATAAGAAGTTTGCGTCGTAATTTTGACGATTTATTAATTAATTTATCGGTTTGTGAGAGATTGCCAGACATAATCGTCTTAACAGAGATATGGATAAAAAACAGTGAAATAGACTTATTCGCTATTGAAGGTTATAATATTATCCAAAATTGTAACGAGGACTATAGAGCGGGTGGGGTTATTGTGTATATTACGGAAAAAGTAAACTTTGAAAATGTTTCAACATTTTTATCTACATGTGATGCGGTATCTATTAAAATTAATCATTCTAACTTTGAGTTTGTACTTCTGGCTATATACAGGCTTCATAGTGCAACAGGGCAGGATTTTATCAGTGAAATTGATAGTTATCTTGCCCAAATAGATAAGGTAAATAATTTGATTGTTATTGGAGATATCAATATAAACTTGCTTGACAAATCAAAAATTGTCGACGATTACCAATTTGTAATATCTAGTCATGGATTGAAATCATTAATTAACGAGATAACAAGACCGGTTAGTAGTTCTTGCTTAGATCATGTATTGGTCAGGTTTAAACGAAGCAGTGCCTGTGACGTAGATACAGCTGTTCTAGACCTATGTATAACAGATCATAGTCTTGTTATTGTAGGCCTAACCTACGATAACGGCAGTAACTCCGATAAAGGCGCAGCTGGGCCTATGATCGTTCGGACTGATTATTTATTATTTCAAACACGTATCGCTGGGGTTGATTGGTCTGACATTTACTCGCAGAGTGATGTAAACAGAGCGTTTGATAACTTCGTCTTTAAATTTCTAAACTGTTTATCTATTTGTGAGAAACAATGTAATGTGCAGAAAAAATGTTTTAAAAATATTAAACCCTGGATTACGGATTACTTGTGTAAACAAATAATGAAGCGCAATAAATTGCACAAAAAGACTAAAATACATCCTAGCAACCTTAAGTTGATGGCATTCTATAAATCATTTAGAAATAAATTGCATCTTCAAATTAAAAAAAAAAACCCGTAAGCAGCACTGCCGCATTACTATAGCCGAATTTTCTTATCAGGGAATACCTAGTATTATATAATGAGAGATTCCTATGCATTTTGTTCCTTGTTGCGGAAATTATTCCAAATATATCTTTGCACAGGATTATAGTAAATTTAATTGTCTTTCGAATGATATAGCTCACAAATTGCACTTGGGTTTATGAGTGGGAGAAATTGTGTAATTACTTTACATTGATAATACAAAAAACATTTATCAGGAGATTTCTATCAGTTTTGTTCTTTATTCCGGGGATGGTACCTGAATTACCTTTGCACAGGATTGTAGTAAATTTAATTACCTTTCGAACAATATAACTCAAAAATTGCACCGGGCTTATGAGTGGGAGAAATTGAGCAAAAACTTTACACAGATATAGTGAAGAAATCATTTATCAGGAGCTTCCTATCAATTTTGTTCTTTGTTCCGGGGACTGTACCTGAATTACCTTTGCACAGGATTGTATTAAATATAATTACCCTTCGAACGATATAGCACAAAAACTGCACACGGGCTTATGAGTGGGAGAAATTGTGCAAAAATCTTACACTGATAGTGACAAAATCATTTGTTTGGAGCTTCGTATCAATTTTGTTCTTTGTTCCGGCGACTGTACCTGAATTACCTTTGCACAGGATTGTAGTAAACTTAATTACCTTTAGACCGATATAGCTCAAAATTGGACATGGGCTTATGAGTGGGAGAAATTGAGCAAAAACCTTACACGGATAGTGAAAAAATCATTTAGCTTCGTATCAATTTATTTCCTTGTTCCGAGGACTTTACCTGAATAACTTTTGCACAGGATTGTAGTAACTTTAATTACCTTTCGAACGATATAGCTCAATAATTGCACACGGGCTTATGAGTGGGAAAAATTGAGCTAAAACTGTCATGGATAATA
>JAGFPH010021570.1:2130-13247 GCA_018207615.1 Philaenus spumarius | reverse complement strand
CAAGAAGACAAATGTTTCTTAGAATTCTATGTAGAGTGCATACAATACCTAACTCAAAATCATTAATCACTAAATAAATAATGCTTACATTATAATGGTCACTATTTTCGCATACTTACTATAATTATAATATCATTACATAATAATATTATAATTACAATAATATTACAATTATAATATTATAATTATAATATAATATTATTTTTTGAAATATTATAATTGATATTTCAAAATATGATATAATATTGAAAAAGTTTGCTTGACACGAGATTTCAGAAACACAGTCAAGCGAAAGTGCCCAACGGGCCAATAGAAGTGATCACTTCAAACCCCACTTTGAAAACCGGAACAATCTCGGTTTTCCGGGACGTTTGGTCACCCCGTGGGTCACCCTAAACCAGTTGTATTTCCAACTCCAGATGTAACTAGTCAAGGATACGTTTTGAATTCCTCAATTAAACTTGTCTAATATTAATGAGTTGTTGCACATCAATATATATGTATGAATGCCTTGCTAGTTTTAATAGTGTAAAACCCTTTTCAATTTGTTCGAGAATGCGTAGGGAGGTAACGCTGACAACCCTTCTACACATTTCATTTCCTCCAATGGCAACAGGAAATGTGAACCTTTGGAATTCAATATCCGGCGACAGTGAAAATATGAGGCGTGGAATAGAGGAACTTTAGTTGGCACAGTTTGCATTTATTTTGACATACACTTTCTGTTATTATAAATAAATAGTTGGAGTTTTAATACTTTTAACATTCCAAAAAATTATAAAAAACTCAAACTTCACTAATATATATTTATAAATAAATATTGAGCTTGACTTGTGAGAAGATATACTTGATAGAATAAAATTTGAACACAAAATCTTCACAACTAATACGTTTATTAGCTCAGTGATGCACGATCTACAAATAGCTGGTAGAGAGTGTAGCTCGTGCATCATTGATGATGGCGACTTTGTCGTTGAATCGCGTTTGAGATAATGAAAGTATTAGTTGTGAGATTTTGTTTTCAAAGTTTATTCATTTAACAAATTGGACTCACCGCCACCAATCCTTTGAAGTTTAATCTTCAACTAAAAATCACTTGTGTACACTACACGTGTTTCGGACATTTGTCGTCCATCGTCGGGTGATCAAAAACACTTAATTAAAAATATTTAACACAAATTACATTTACACAATCAACACTCGCGTACAATAAGACATACAAACGTCCACGCTATCATATCTTTATGCCGGCACTACTCAGTGCACTGTGTGTTAGTTTTGTTATCGGCAGGTTGTCATCCGGTTTATAATTTCGAAGGTGGGGGTTGCATCAAATTGTTTCTTGCCATTTAGCAATCCATCCGGGGTTTTTAGCTCATTGCGATATATTTGACATTCTTCCACGCGGTTCATATAATTACCCTTTTTACATTTCAGTAATATTTGCATGTTATCATTCATGCCGTCGTATGAATGATCGCAATCTACCAGGTGTTCCGCAAACTTTGATTTTTCGGGCTGTTTTAGTGCTTGGATATGTTCTTTATATCGCGTGGTGAACGAACGTCCTCCTGTTTGTCCCACGTAAAATTTATAGCACGATCAACAGTTTAATCTGTATACACAGGTGCTTGTGAATTTGTCCTGATTTTTGGTTACGTTCCTGTTTAATATCTGGTTTAGGTTGGAATTGGTTCTGAATGCTATTTTGTATCTCTGCTGTCTAAAGACATTAGCTATTGCATTGTTGAACTTGGGGTTGTGTTGTAGTGTTACAAATTTGTTGTCCTGTTTTGTTTTGGGTATGGTGCTATTTCTCATTTGATTCATTTTTCTGAATATATTGTCTATTACAATATTTTTTATAGCCATTTTGGTTGGCAATGTATTTTATTGTTTTTAATTCCTCCTTGTAGTTGGATTCATCCATTGGAATTGAAATTATTCTGTTTATCATGAGGTTGTAGGCCGCCATTTTGTGTTTAGTTGGGTGGTTGGATGTCATATGAATGGTTTCATAAATATAATTTATTCATTTATTTATCATATTTATTTATTTGTTATTTCTACACATTTACTTGAAAGTGAGTATTTTACAATGCACAACAATTACCTGTGTTCGGAAAAAATACACTCGTAATTTCCCTCAACAATGGTTTGTTATACACCTCATTTTCCCATTTATATAATCATATTTTGTGTACAGTGTTTTCAGTGTTTTTGTTTTAGCTTCGTTTTTTCTTCGGATGACTTAGATCGTCGTAGGTGTTGGAGGGATGACTGGGTTGAACGGGCAATTCCAGTCTTATACATGGCTTATTTACGGTGGTTTATTCACATACCGTTTGAAGTATTAAAAAGCCTTAAAAGGTCTTTAACGAATTTCGTATTCAATTTCAGTACTTTGACTAATTACTTAGTAGATTACCAAAACATAAAATACACGTCAAAGTACAATCATTGGAAATTTAATTTTAACCTGATCAAATGTTAGATTTGGCAATGAGGTAAGTAAAATTATTGTGAAGAATTAGAAAATAGTACTTATGAAAGGATCACGATTGTTGCAATCAGTACCTCTAATACAGCTGTGCAGGTTCGAACCTATTTACTGGCGTAATAAATTAAGATATATATTAATAAGAATTTACTGAAATTTATCTATTTCAGTTATTGTTGAAATAAAATGTGAAAGTACAAATTTAAACATGTTAAACTGTATTAGCGAGCACGAAAATAACTGGCAAAGCTACGTAGGCCTATAGATGCAACCATGTGAGGTTAAAGCACAGCGACCTTAAATTGCTCCTGCTACGATTGATGGCTATACAAAATGTCCTATTTTCCATTGTAGAATTTCGTAAAATGGTTTGTTATATTTTTACTAGAGGCAATAGCTCCAGCTTATGTCAGCCATGTTTTAAATTTTGAATATGAACCCTAAAAATGTCCCAAATGTCAATTATGTGATACATACTTCACAAATATGTTGTAGTCTTATTTGTAAAAATCTGGCTACACTTTTTTCGCATAAACTAGGTAACTTTAAAAATTTTAAGAATTTGAATTTTATACTGTTGTACTTGTAATAACTTTTTGATATTTATTTGAAATAGTTTCACTTTTGTATTCAAACAATTATTTCCCCTGTTATTTAACGTTCTGTGTTACCCGCGATTCTAAGACGGATTCCTTGAACATTAAAAGGTGCGGCTATACACACACACACACACCCGTCACGTCCGGTCCCGTCTTTTTTCAGAGGTATGCTCCCTGTGTAATAAAATGGAGGTGGCTATACACACCCGTCACGTCACGGCCGGAAAATATTTGAATGCTCTAGACAGCATACCGTGCCGTGCCGTGCCGTGACGTGACGAGCGTGTATAGCCAGGGATTACGTCAAGCGACGTCTTTAATCTCAGCTTCGGCTTTTTCCACGTACATTCAGGAAACATCGTTGGATGTTTGAATGTTTGTTGACTATATTTTGTTGGCTCCGTATCAGAGATAATACAAAAAAAAAGATTTATTTTCATCATAATAACACTTTTTATCCTTAAAATACACTAATCATTGCTTCTAAAGCAACTTTAGCGTTAAATCATATGGCTTCCTTACTTCTTAAATCACGACTGTTAAGTTCCTCTCATAAACTCCAAGCTCGTAGTTTTATTTGCAATAAATAATAAATGATTTTTCTAAAACATAAATAAACAAGAGTCAGTAGCAATATATATTTCATATTAGTTACTACATTTTAATTTCTTGTGGCAGGAAACATCTGCATAGGATCTGTAGGATGTGGCATTGCCAAGAATAATAACTATGTATTAAATCAATAACTACTTCTTACAGTAAACTTAAACTTAAATTATTTGTTACTACTGGTACTAAACTTGGTTACAACTTCTACTACAATGACATTTTGTTGTGAAACTTTACTCTACAATACAAGTAGCATTTACTTTTAAAATGTTTTGCAATGCCAACAGAAGGAGTTTTCTTGTTATTGACAATCGGTAAATAAATTTAGATGTTTAAATAAAAAATAATAAACGGAGTATTAACTTAAAAGGTAGGCCTAATTTATTTAATTTTACTTACACAATTTTGGTTTTCTGTAACTATGAAGTAAAAATGAAATTTCATATTTTTTGATTAAAATGACAACATTTTCTTTCATTGAAACAAACTGCACGACAATATGTCTGGTCTCCAGAAATAGATATCACTAGCGTTGCAACCTAAAACCAAAAAACCCAAAGTGCTCTTAAAAATAAACCGATTTTAAAATATACTTTTCGCGCCTGGACGTGACGTGACGTGACGGGACGTGACAGGTGTGTATAGCCGCATCTTAAAAAATGTTCAAAAATGTAGTAAATCATGAGCTTACACAGTCCCTCTCAGAAGGAAAACTGGCACGACAGCTAGTTAAAGGCCCAAGTAAAGTTGTTATTCCTGATTGACAAGATTGCGGAGGCGCTATATTTTATCACCCGTCATGGTCCGTTTAGGAAATATTTATGGAAGTCGGACATTTGCGATTAAGATAAAGTTTGTCACTTATATAGTGAGTCAGAAGTTTTCAACAAAAACTAATTTAGTGCAAGTCGTTGGGAAGGTGGAAGTCATTGGGACTTTAGCCTCGTGGAGAAGATTCTAAAGTTTATACAAAATGAAAAACCAGATCTACCAAATTAATAGCCTGAAGCAGTGCCTGTTGTAACTCGGGGCAGGGAAGGGCAGCTGGGGGAGGGGGATATTTTAGAAGAAATTTTGATTAAATGCTTAATAATTATGTTTTTTTAGACTTAAGAGTTTTTATTCTGAAAGAAAAAGTCAATGCTGAAACTCAGTAAGTTTTGATTGCAGATCCTCTAAACAGGATTCAACTGATGATTACGAGTATTTGATTTTTTTTTTATTCTTTTAACGTCATCCGTACAGTCTTACGCTTTTATATCTCGCTGGTTGTTCGCCGGATTTGTTTTTTTATTATGGGGACTTGTGTAGAGGTTGGTTACGTGGGTGTGAATACAAAAACACTGTTTCAATCAACAGTTTCGAAATAACGGACGAAACCGTACCTCTAAAAGAGTTTCTTTTGACGACAGTTTTTAATTGGAAGGTATCCCTTTTAATACCTGGTGAAGGTGTTAAATCATTTTCAATGTTGATGGTCAGTTATAGTTTGACTGTTGTAGCTCGTGCATCACTGAAAATGGCTACTTTGTTGAAACGCGTTTGATTTAATACACGTATCAGTTGTAAGATTTTGTGTTCAAAGTTTATTCTATCAAGTATATCTTCTCACAAGTCAAGCTAAATATTTATTTATTTTAAATGTTTAAACCTCTCAAGTTATGGGTATAACGTATAAATTACATTCTTACATCATTTGAACTAAAAATATATAAGGTTACTTAAAGAAATCAAACACTCTATCCAGAAACAAACATTTTGTTTCAAATAAAACAACGTAATGTACACATTTTAAATTCCATACCCCCGATCATTCGAAACTCTCAAGAGTCCTAGCCCCCAGTTGTTCAGGTCTAGAACCGTCAATGGCCTGTAGAGAGTGAAACAGTCTGAAGTGCCTAGTATTTGCCTGGCTCGCTCCTATAATATTAAATAAAATATCTAATAATTTTTTTAAATAGATCCAGCGGTTTATGAGTAACTAAAACACTATTTTACATACGAACATGGGGTAGTCAGAACTCTTGAATTTTGCTTTAACGTAGTTAAGATATTTTCCATAAAACCATGGTGTAATATAATATTCGTAGCAGAACTTTTCGACTGGTGCTCAATACGGTGTGATTTCTGCGATAGAAATATTGAACCTTCGTCTCTCTCCGACATCCGGACATCCCTAACACCCTAATGACATCTAATTTACCAAAAATGGTTTTGCTGATGTAAAGCTACATTTGTACTAAATTTACACACAGCACTCGTCATTCTAATGTAGTTTATAGAAACAACTTCAAAAGTGTTTCGTTCTAATAGGGTACTTAGTAGAATTTACAGAAGTGTTGTTGGTCACGAGAAGTGGTCTGATCTCATCTAGGTCTCGAATCGATCGAATCGTGGATTTGAGATCGATACCTGGGCCAGGTAAACGGTACAAGACTTGCTACGAAATTCGAGTATCTGAAAAAGTCGAAACATTAATGTAACATTATAATATCGGAATTGTACTATGCAATGTTTGTAAATAAACTAATTAATTAATTAAGTTCCACCTAAAACTATTTTATATGGTTTTTAATACATAAGTTTTTATATTTCACGATCCGTTTAAATTTAAAATTTTGCCATTTGCAGTGTTTATGTTCGTGTTTATGTCTTTCTATTATATAAAAAAGTTGTCTACTTCTTCTTCTCATAATCATAAAGTAATAATAATAGAATAAATACGTAACCAACAAGCGACCACTGCCAAGTGAACCAACAAAGCGACCCCTGCCAAGGGAACCAACAAAGCGAACACTGCCAAGGGAACCAGCTTCACCAGACTTGAGAACGAAGTATTGCGTCTAGAAATGCGGAAGAATTGGCCGGACAAGTGCCGAAGCGGCAAACCACGCCACAGAGAAGGGAGGCAAAAGGAGAGTCGCTGACGTTAGTGGGGGAGTTGCGCCGACCGCCAGGCTGTTTCACCAGGAATAAATTCACTTAATTTGTTATTCAATAAATCTGTTCTACTTTACACCTGCATCCTACATCAACACAGCGTACACGAAAATTCGTTCGAGGAAAAGAGGCTAGACTCGGATAGAACCTCCACCGTAGTCTCTCTAACCAAAGTTCCATTGGGAAGGGATCTGTGCTTACACAAGCGGCTACGGACACCCGAAACAAATAAACGCCCTTCAGGCAAAACTTGCGGTACTTTTGCTACACAACTAAGCAGTGTTCTAACAGTGTCTAGGGAATAGACGATACTTAGTACATAATAATACGTTATTATAATTATTAAAATATGAATATATTATAATAAAGTTTTATTATAGAGAGGTGGGGTGGGGGATAGCGAGTGGAGCGAGCAGGGGGCAAAGCTCCCTAGTATACATTTTAAATAATATTTTATAACTCAATAAAAATAAATTGTTAAACAAATCATATTTGCTGACGAGATCCACATAAGATTGAAATAGAATACATTGTCTCGGACCTGATGATGACGGTTACCGTTGAAACCTGTAGTTCACTAGGACATGCAGTGATTGTTTGCATTAAGGCATTATAACTCTAAACTAGTCGTCCTTTGTTTTGGTCCACTAAAAAATGCACTTTAAATGGAACCCAATATGGTTATTTTATGTAGCCTATTTCATCATTAGGTTCTTAGTATAAAAAAATGGTAGATGAACATGAAACGAAGTTATATATATATATATGCAATTATTTCTTTATTTTTGAAGTGGACAGAGATCTCCATAAAGTTTATAAGATCCATATTTACTGCACTCTCGTCTTAATTCTCTTTAGTAGAGTAAGCATGCAGATTGTACATTTAATTATTCCCCAAGCTGCATGCAGCAGCATTATGCTTAAACAAAATTATAATATAATATGTACTCACAAGCATGTTCTCTTACTAGATTAACCATGCTTGCTTTTCAAGTTTCGTGTACGCCTGTATAGCATAGATCATATTTTATAGTGATCAACTCCTATACATACGTACGTGAGTAACAACATAATATAACAGCTGATTTCACCCATTATCTGTAATACTTAAGCAAAACCTAGCCTAGATTATACTTTGGGGTTATGATTACAACTTCAATCAATATATATATTTTGATGTTGATTTTAAAATATGAGTTAAACAACTAATGTAGGCTTACGTTGTAAGATTTGCTTTGAGGTTATAAAATAAATATAAATAAAACCTTTTATTATCAATATATACATTTATTCAAATTTAAAGAAGATACTCATTCTTTTATATTCGGAAACATTCGTACATCTACGTAGTATAACACATAAACATATTAGATTATTAATTTCTTCATTATAATTTTAATAACTTCTAAATGATTTGATCAATCAATATGAACTTAGAAAGCAATTAAAAGATAATATATACTACTATATAAATACCTTTATCGGCGTTTCTGCTCGCAGTCCTTTTTTTTGTCACGGTTACTGATGACGC
The DNA here is from genome assembly GCA_018207615.1 of Philaenus spumarius. Taxonomy (NCBI): domain Eukaryota; kingdom Metazoa; phylum Arthropoda; class Insecta; order Hemiptera; family Aphrophoridae; genus Philaenus; species Philaenus spumarius. Next base: position 5,068 of record JAGFPH010021570.1, on the reverse strand, counting down.
GTTTCGCCTATTGTTCAGGCATTATCAAATCTGATTTTGTATGGCATATACACAATGCTCGTCAAAAAACGTAAAAACATTTAAAAACACTTAAAACACACTAACATATTTAAAAAACACACGCACAAACAACACAAATAGTACAGTTACATTCATTTATTAAGTGAGCTGTACACGTGTACACCGGTCATTTAAAAACACTACCTAGTAGTGTCGTGAACATTGACACCTAGCGCAACAAAACCTAGCGTAGATTATATTTTGGGGTTATGTTTACAACTTCAATCAATAATATAGCCTATAATATTAATAACTTCTAAATCATTCGATCTATCAATATGAAATAAAAGGCAATATTAAATATATATAATAATATACATGAACACAAAATCTTAACAAATATTCCTACAGTTTTATAGTACTTATAATTGTACACATTTATCTAGTTAAAAATACCCGTCAGCATAGTTAGGTAGGCCTGGATAAAGAGCGTTGTTTAAATAGTATTTTGTATAAATGATGTATTTCTGATGTGTATCTAATTAATCCGCCTGTGATTTTCCACGGGGATTTACTAGTAATGAATATAAATACAAAATTTTAACAAATAACCTATACAGTTTTATAATACTTATAATTGTACACATTTACCGAGTTAAAAATCCCCGTCAGCAAAGGTACTGGATCAAATTTTAAATAGTACTAGGGGAGACCCCTGCGTGCTCTGCACGCCAACCCCCAATGGAACCTTCTAAAAACAAATGTTATGTTTTATTTATAATAAAGTTATATGATTAATATAATAATAACCTCAAAATTAAGATAATAAATAATGATAAATGTTCAAATCAAATTATTTCTTATATTTCACAACAGCAGTTATAATAATGGTTAAAAGAACCAGCAAGGCTCAGGTCTACACTTTAAAACCCTAACCTAAAATCTAGAAATACAAAAATAATTGCTTAAAATTTTGAAATTAGCTGTTAATGGAAATATTGGAACAGACAGCTATATATTATCTGTTCTTTTATTCAATTTATTGTTTTGGTAATAAATGTAAATACATGTGTTATTTTATCATTCTAGGCCTAACCTAAGAATTTTTTCCGACTAAATTTACAAATATTTAAATAAAAAAAGGTTTTTATCGAAATTAATTATAGCCTATGTTACTCAGGTAAAGTGTAGCTTTTTATCAGTAAAACTATTTTTTCAATCGGTTCAGTAGTGCCAGAGATTACCCCCTACATACAAACAAACAAACAAACTTCACCTTTTTATGATATTATTATAAATGTATGAAGAGTTAATAGGACAGGCATACAACCTTCCAAAAATCACACTTATAAGGTTTCTCAATGTGTGTGTCAACGTGTATCTTTTATAGGTTAATAAGTAGCAGATTATATTTAAAACTAGCTGACCCGGCAATGTTTCGCTATTGCTTAATTTGAAACTTTGAAAGACTGTAATTCGTATCCCTGAGGGCCGATGTAAATTATAATGGGATTCTGCTCATTGCTTGATTTACCTAACCTGAAATTATATTCAGTTTTTGATCCAAATCAGCTGTTGATCAAAATCAGCTGTTTTAAGCTTTTCATACGAACAGCTGTTTCTGATAAAATCAAAAGAAATATTTCTTCTTCTTCCTTAAGATTGACCTTCCATAAGATTAACATTGAAACTTTGAGGGCCACTGGGGCGTAGCCCTAGTGTCCTAGGACTTTGGTAAATGGCCTAAAACCTTCCCAGTGTTAACCTGTGTTACTATGCAAAATTTCAAAGCAATCGGATGGACGGTTTGGTAACGCATAAAGGACAAACATACAGACAAACGTACAAACATACATTGACTTTTATATATATAAGAATATAATTTACTTTAACTGTCATATTATTTTACAGAACAGCTGTTTTATGTTTTTAATTTATTTATTTAATACCAAATGTTTTAATGTATACTGAAGAACAGCTGTTGTATGTTTTTAAATTCTCATGTATTTCTTATGAGGATTTTTCGTTTTTCGGAGATCTCAAAAACCCCTTAGTTTTTAATTTTAGAAAAAACTTATATTTTTCCCTCGTTCCTTCAATCGATACCTTTAATTTGACACCTCTCCCATCATCCTCCGATTTATCAAATTCCCACAATTTTGAATCTAAAATTTTGCTTACAGAATTATATATAAAGATTATTTTTAAAATATGTACTCTTGGTGTGTATTTAATTAATCTGCCTGTGATTTTTCACGGGGGCTTACTAGTGGAACATAATTTCAAACATAGGGACCAAAATGTCCTACAATCATACAAAGGCAAAGCACTCCGCAGTTTAATGTTTCCGAGATGGTTGAAAAACATATAATTTTATATTTTAGTTTATTTTAACCGTTTAGCTAGTTATTGCACCATAGGCACCCAATCGGAGGAGTTTTCACTTTTTCAAGAACTGCTCAGCACCGTTTTACCCGAAAAATCTTTGCCCCATATTACCAGAAACATTCATCAAATCGAATAAGTAGATTTTAAAACAAACATTTTATTGTATAGTCTATTATGGTTATCACAAGTATTCTTGTGATAACCATAAAGAGAACTTTTGTAATTAGTAACACAAAGATTATTGTCAGCACACTATTAAATTAATTACAGATTTGCTTTTGCCTTTATAGGCACAGATTCAACGCCATTCTACATGAACGAATTATTTTAAATAACAATATTTCACTATGATTTAATCCAATGTCGTTAATCTATGTATAAAAGCGAAATATATAAAATCACTCACTCACTCACTCATTGACTCACTCATCACGATTTTTCAAAAACTACCGAACGGATTGAAATGGAATTTGGTATTCAGCTTCCTCTAGGGCAGGTGCTCACTAAGAAAGGGTTTGAAAAAATTCGAAATTATAGGGGGGGGGGGGGG
>JAGFPH010021569.1:0-13248 GCA_018207615.1 Philaenus spumarius | reverse complement strand
TAGCGGTGGAAAAAGACGCTGAAGTCACTTGTCAACTAGAGTCCAAGCGGTGAACATGCTTGAAGTGTTGCGCGCTGCGCATTAATAAAAAGTTTAAATATGTAACATTTATTGTTAATCAAGTCGTAAAGGGTGTTTTTTGTGAGTTATTGAAGAACTGATTCGAATTCTTACGAGAACTAATAACTATCATCGACAATGGTGTGCACTACGATCGTCGAACTTTTCAAGTTTCTTACATAAATAATGTGATAGTAATTCGAACATGAACTAGCTACGAAAGTGTTGCGCAGCGAGTGGGATTTTCTTTTTCTTTTTTAAATTAATTAGTTTATGTGTCTGCCTTTTACGTAAGTATTAAATATTTATATGTACCATTTTATGTTTTTTTTAAATTTAAATTGATTTATGTTATTTGTTTGGCTACATTTTTAGTCAAAGTGATTTATAAGATTGTAAAAATTCTTTTTGTAACTCGATATAAAAAAGAAAACAACATGCAGGGCTAAAGCGGCCAATAAAAAATCAGTTGTTATGTGAACCATTATAGTTTAGTTTCACTATCCTATATTCCAGCGAGTACCTGTTCAGGAACGCCACGATCCTGAGTTGTAAGTTGTAAAAAGACAACAGGTAAAGAAAACTAGTATAGGCTTAACCTAAAAACAATATTTTATTAATTATTTTTAGCAAGTTATTTTAAATTTATTTTACATTTTATAATTTTATAACGCCTAACGTTATAAAATGGCGCCCAACATGGGGCCTGAAATAACGAAAGCTGGAATTGGATTCTGAAGTTGAATTGGATGGTGAAGCATAGCAACTGATTTTTGTTTGAAATAAATTGAAAAAATAATATTGCGATTTTGATTAAACAAATTAAGGGAAAGTATATTTTATTAAAATGGATAATACAGACAAATTTAATGACTCAGGTTGGCACTGGATCAGTCAATAGAAAATGAGGTTAAGAAAGATGATACAAGCCTAGATTTAGAAAATCTTGATAAAATTGTAGATCCTGTTGTAGGAGTAAAATCGGAAATAGATTAATGAAATGTTTAGTTTTATAAAAGAATTTAAGGAATTTATGAATTTAAGTTTGATCAAAATAAACAAGAAAATAAAGAAAGTAATGACAAAGTGAATTTTAAGTTAGACCAAAATAAACAAGAATTTAAGGAACTTAAAGAAAGTAATGATAAATTGAATTTAAAATTGGATCAAAATAAAGAAGAATTTAATGAAAAATTTGATAGTTTAGATTTGAAATTTAATGAGATTAAAAATAGTTTTAATAACTTTGAACAAAATTTTGAGATTTTAAATAAAAAATTTGAGAATTCATGTGTAGAAACAGAAAAGAAAATTGAGAAAATTTCAAAGGAAGTTGAAAGTAATTTTAAAGTGATAGAAAGTAAAATTATTGAAACAAATTTACAAGTTGAAAGTAAACTTACACAAATGAATGAGAAGGTAGATGAATTGGTAAAAGTAAATAATTAAATTAAACAGGTTAATAATAATGTTAAACATTTTGAAAATAAGATAAACGTAGAGTTAAAAGATGTAAAACAAAATTTTGATGAGTTAAAAAATGATTTTGAGGTTAGGTTAGATGCTAAATCTGTAGTTATGGTAGGTGATTATAAAAGTGAAACTGTAATTCCAGAATTTTTTAATGAAAAGAGGGAACCACTCCCTAAAACTTTTATAAATGCTTTAGAGATATTCAACTAATATAGAGAAGATAGATGGGAATTAAAATTAGCGTTAATGTGTAAATATTTCAAAGATGAGTCTGCAATTTGGTTTGATGTACACAATAAAGAATGGCATAGTTTTATAGAGTTTAGAACAGCATATTTAAATAGATTTTGGTCGCAAGATAAACAGGAGAACTTACGAGTGAAGATTACGTTAGGAAAACCTTATGTAGGTCAGTTAAGAGAAGTACACAACTATGTTATCAGGTTATTTCATCAAACACAGTTTTTAGATCCTCCTATGCCAATGGAGACTTTTACAAGACATATCGTTAAACAACTTCCTAATGATTTAAGATTGGTAATTTTAGCGGCAATGCCTGAGAATCTAAATTAATAGATTGGAAAAAATAATTATGGACTGGCAAGAGAGTCAGAAGTATGTAAATGAGGGAAATCATAGTAATGGTTTGTAATACAATAAAAATAGGCCATTTTTTGAAAATAGAAATAGAAACTTTAATGAAAATAGACCAATGTATGATCAGAACAGACATCCAAATTTTGGAAATAATAGAGAACCGTATGTACCTAGATATAACAATAATAATAACAATAGTCAGGGTAGATTTCAGAATAGGCCACCTAATAGAGAGGCACCGATGACTGATAGAGAAATGAACAGTCAGGGTAGGCAGGATAGTAGACAGAATGAGACAGTACAACAGAGGGGAAACAAGAGGAGACAATATAGTGCGATCGGCTGGCATCGTGTTGTCTAAAGAGAATAGGTCGAAAATGAATAGTAATAATGTAGATCTAGAAAGTCAAGATATGTTGATAGATGAAAGTAAATTTACAGACATTAAGTCACAGCCTATAAAATGAGAAATAATTGAAGTAGAGATAAAAGTTTTGAATAAATCATTTAAATGTATTGTAGATTCAGGGTCAGAGATTACTGTAATTAATGAAAATGTATTTAAAGAATTGTTAGATTTGAGTGATGGTAAAATTATGCAGTTGCCAGTGGCAAATTTGTTGATAATGGGCGTGACTGGTGTTCGAAGCAAAAGAGTGTCAAAACAAATTTGTTTAGAAGTAGAAATTGGAAGTAAGGTTATACTAATGAATTTTTTAGTAGTAACAGGTTTGAATTTGAATTTTATAATGGGTTGTGATTTTTTTGGAAATAGTAAGGCAAAGATTGATTTTGAAAATGATTAATTATTTTAAATTGGACAATGTTGAAGTAACTACAAAATTCAGTAGTAGAAGTAAAGATGTGTATAAGCCTATTTGTAGTTTAAAGATATGTAAAGAAAGTGAAGTAATTGTTCATGATGAAAGTGAAGAACTAAATGAGGTTAAATGTCAATTGGAAAGTACAGTCTGTTCTTTTTATAGTGAGTTAATGCAAGAAGAAATTGAAGTAAATAGTAATGAATTAAAATGGGAAGAGATAATGGAAAGTGTTTTAGAAAGTGCAAATTTAGAAAGTGGGTACGGTACCGGTATCATAGGGAGAAGTTAAAAGTAATTTTGAATTATTATAGGGATATTTTTTCAGATAAACCAGGGAAGATTTTAAATTTTAAAGCCAAGTTAAATATTGACAAAAGTGTACAATTCGTAAATAAGTCATATGCAGTACCTCATTCAAAAAGAGAGGCTGTAAACCAAGAGTTAGAACGAATGATAGAAAATGAAATAATAGAAAATTCAAATAGTCCATATTCAAATCCGTTAGTATGTGTAATTAAGAAAGATGGTTCTGTACATTTATGCTTGGATGCTAGACAAGCAAATAAATTAATTATTCCTGATAGAGAGGCGCCTGAAAATATTGACGATTTGCTTCAAAGATTTGAGGAGGTTAAATATATAACGAGTATAGATTTAGTTAGTGGGTTTTGGCAGGTTGAGTTGGACGAAGAGTCCAGAAAATATGTTGCATTTACTTTTAATGGGAGAAATTTGCAGTTTAAACGATTACCTTTTGGGTTAAGTGTAAGCACGTCAATATTTAAAAAAGGTTTATCTCATGTCATGGGTATGGAAGTTTCATCCTTCGCAGTTGTTTATGTTGATGACATCTGCATAGCGTCGAGAACATTTGATGAGCACATTGAGCATTTGGCTAGACTTTTTGATAGATTGAGAAAATACAATGTGACTATTAAATTAAGTAAGTCAAATTTTTGTAAAAGGGAAATAAATTTTTTGGGGTACATAATTTCAGATTTAGGTATAAGGGCAGATGAAAGTAAAATTTAAATAATAGAGTCTTTTCCAGAGCCAAGAAATTTGAAACAACTTCAAAGTTTTTTGGGTCTTTGTAATTATTACAGGAAGTTTCGAAAACATTATGCAGAATTAACGTCACATTAAACATCTGCTAGGAAATAGTAAAATAGGTATAAACAGTGGATATGGGGCGAAAAAGAAAGAAATGTTTTTAATGAAATTAAGAGAGAATTTTTAAAATGTGTAGTGTTAAATCATCCTGAATTTAGTAAACCATTGTTTATGAACACAGATGCATCAGATTTGGCACTTGGTGCAGTATTGTATCAATTAGATGAAGATAATAATCACAAGGTACTTACAAGGTACCATTACAGGTACTTGCATTCGCAAGTAGAAGCTTACAGGATTTTGAACTGAGGTATACAATTACCGAAAAAGAGTTACTTAGCATAATTTTTGCCTGCAAAAAATTCAGAAATTACATATTAGGAAATAAAATAATTGTAAAGTCTGATCATAAAGCCTTGATGTTTTTAAAAAATTGTAAGTTAACTCATGGGAGACTATTAAGGTGGATGTTGTACTTACAGGAGTACAATTTAGAAATTGAATATTGTCCTGGGAAAGATAATGTGGTTGCAGACGCATTGTCTAGAATTGATAATAAAGAAATAATTAGAAAGAACGAAGACGGTGTGATCAGAATTTACAAAATGCAATTAGAGAAACAGTCAAAATTTAGAGACAAGAAAGTAAAAGAGTTATTCAAAAATTTAGTTTCGGAACAATTAAAAGATTCAAAGTATAAAGAAATTATTGAGAATTTGAAAACAAAAGGTAAAAATTATGATAAGTTAAATAGATTTTTTGTAATACATCAGGATGTTTTATTTAGAAAAAGTAATGAAGTGGATAGTTTTAAGATTTGTACACCGAGTACGATGATTAGTACCATAATTGATGATTGTCATGAGAGATATGGCCACATAGGAGGTGGAAAATGTTATCGTATGTTAAGAGAAACTTTTTATTATCCAAAACTTGAAAAAATTGTTAGAATGAAATTAAGGGAATGTGATTTATGTCAAAAAAGTAAGGTTAGTAATAAAAAACAAGAGGGGTTAATGATTAATATTTTGCCAGAGAAACCGTTAGATTTAGTTGCAGTAGATTTGTTTGGGGAACTACCAACTGGTAGAGGGGGGGTAAAGTACATTTTTGTTATGGTAGATGTTTTTTCTAAATTTATAAAGCTTTATCCAGTAAAACGAGCAATTTCACAAGTTTTGGCAGATAAAATAGTTAAGAATTACATGAGTGAGGTTGGAAAACCAAAGGTTATCTTGAGTGATCATGGTAGCCAATTTCAGTCGCAAGTATGGTATGAAACATTGGGCTGGGAAGGAATTTACATAAGACATACTTCTGTTTATCATCCACAAAGTAATCCTAGTGAGAGATGCATGAGGGAACTTGGAAAAATGTTCCGCATTTATGTCCACGAACAACACAACAGGTGGCCAGAATATGTAGGATTTATAGAAAGGTGCATAAATCACTCTATCCATGATTCAACTAATTTTACACCATATGAACTGATTTACAAAGAAAGATGTCCTAGGATATATAGAGAATTTTTAGAATTTCCTGACAACAGAGAGATAGAATTTGAAGAAAAATTGGTATTAACAAGAAAAATTTAAAGATGAAGGCAGAACAGAGAAAGCGTTTTCATGATAAGAATTTAAAACCTGTAAGGTATAATATAGGAGATTTAGTCTTAATAAAGAATCATTACTTGTCGTCTTGTCTCAAGAAGGAGATAAAGAAATTCTTTTTGCTATATAGAGGACCATACAGGGTAAGGGCAATAAAAATGGAGAATGCCTATGTTTTAGAGGATGTGACAAATGGTGAAAAGGTAGGAACCTACAATGTAGTGGAACTACGTAAGTACTACGTTACGCAAAACAACTCTACGCCAAAATAGGTAACTGTTTAGGTTAGAGGTATAGATAATAGTAACATAGACTAGTGAGTATATTATATTAGTAATATATATATTGTAATGTTTGTATTATGAGAATGTATACATAATTTAATTTATGTGAACCTGCATGGTCAGGATGTAGTCAGGCATGGTTCAATATATCACTGTTATGGGTCAAAGAGATAATAACGTTGAACCAGTGGCGGCTGGTGAATTATTACCTTGGTGGTTCAAATCTACCGGGGAGGGGGTCCTGCAAATTTGTTTTTAGTAGCCTACTAAACATAAGAATTTCTACTTTTAGGCCTGTTTTTACCAAAATTTGGTTGTTTTAAGACATCTCTGAAAAGCGTGCAATGAGATGAAATCGGGTTACAGTTTTCATGATTAGATTGGAATATAGATATTAATTATAAATGGAAAATTGAGAACAATATTGTCTTACATAGAAGCCTATACTTTATTAATTAGTTTATTTAAGTTTTTAGTTCATAAAGTGACTCATAAATAATGAAGTGACACAAATACCTGTGTACTTTAATAGCACACTTTTCTTGAAGAGGTAAAAAAGAAAAGTTACCCTTAGCAAAGGTGTAACGCAGTTCATTCTAATAACAACACTGAACTGCAATAATATTATTTAATAATATGTTCACACTAACACAATCTTAATCCATGAACTTCATAGAATGCACAACTGACATAACCTATAAATCAAAGAAGTAAACAAACACCAACTACGTAAAGGAAAAAATAGGCGTGAGGTTTTTTTACAACACACTGTTGTGAACTGCAGCTTCGGCTATCTTCGGAAGGGTCGGGAGTCGCTGCATTTAGATTGCAGCGAAAAACAACGTTGAAACGGCTATTCCCCCACCGTTCCAATGTACCCCTCGCCTAGGCCAGGAGGTTCGTTCTTTGAATTGAACCAAGCAGCTGAAAACGACGTAGGAGAGCTGGGCGTTGTTACTCTAAGTCGTATTTTAACAACTTTTCAATATATATTGTTAGATTTATGAAAAAAGTACTAAATATTTATATTTCTTATAAAATATTATGTTATTAACGCAATTTGCTTTGGGGTTCACTGAACCAGTGAACCTATAGCACGAGCCGCCACTGCGTTGAACCATGTCTGATGATTTCAAAGTAAGGTGTCTTTTAAAAAACGGCCAAGTAACCAGTGTTCATCCGCCAAGGTGTACTCTGGTGATATATGTTTGTAGGTATCATAAACCTTCGTAGATTTAGGATAATGGTTTAGTGATATACATTATCAACAAAAGGTATAATAATAATTTTATATTGTTCTTATAAAATGACAAGACAGATGCAATGCCAAATAAGAAGTTTCTTAGAACAAGAAGGGGGTGAGTAGTTTTGAATAAAGCGTTGAAGTAAATTTTTTTATTTATATAATTTGTTGTGTGAATAGAAAGTGTGAATGATATTTGAATTTTGATATTGTGTAATTTGAATTATTAAATATTGTTATTAAAGTAGGCCTAATTATAAAACAATTTTTTCTTTGAAATGTTATTTAAAATCATGAAGAAGTATGGATGTTTGTGAAAAAGGTTTATTGATTAAAGAAGTGTTATTTTTTGATTTTGTATTTTAATGTTATGAGTTGATATGTAAAATGTTGAAACTAATTTGAATATTTTTGTTAGAGATGGTACTTTGTTTATTTGAAGGTGGACGATTCAATTCATCTTCTGTGCATTGTTTGATAAAAATTTTTTTTGGATCTTTGATTTTTTTTAGATTTTGATTTTTGGGGATTTTGAATTTTGGGATTTTGATTTTTTTTTTAATTTTTTTTTATAAATCATAGTAAATAGTAAATGTTTGTTCATGAAGGTAAATTTCAAGAAATTTTCTTCATGAACAAAGGGGATTTTTGTAAGATTGTTGAATTAAGGTTAAATAAAGAAACAAAAAAGAGTTAAACTAAAGCTTCACGATTAAAAGTAAAGGGTAGGGAAAATGCATAAGACATGAGTCGGTTCAATATTTTGATAAAGGCAGACAAAATTTTAAAAGTAAATTTCATTATTAATTTGAATAAATGTAAGAGGCAGACCAGTATTAAAAGTAATTATTATATTCAATCTATATGTGAGTTTAAAGAATAGACAGTTTATGCAATGACTTTAAGACACGGAAAGTATAGGCTACGAGTTTCGAGACGCATTTAGAAAAGCAACGTCCACACCAGTCTAGACAAGATAAGAAGCGAACACCTGCAAGCTATTTCCTAGAAAAATGGTCTACGTGCGTTTCAACATGCAAGATCCAGAAAGAACGCATAGCTAGCAACCCAAAGATCTGACGCAACTTTGAACATCTGTAGGTTGTCAGACGTTTCTCATTGGTTGAGAGAAAATAGACGCTGGCTGAATATAGCGGTGGAAAAAGACGCTGAAGTCACTTGTCAACTAGAGTCCAAGCGGTGAACATGCTTGAAGTGTTGCGCGCTGCGCATTAATAAAAAGTTTAAATATGTAACATTTATTGTTAATCAAGTCGTAAAGGGTGTTTTTTGTGAGTTATTGAAGAACTGATTCGAATTCTTACGAGAACTAATAACTATCATCGACAATGGTGTGCACTACGATCGTCGAACTTTTCAAGTTTCTTACATAAATAATGTGATAGTAATTCGAACATGAACTAGCTACGAAAGTGTTGCGCAGCGAGTGGGATTTTCTTTTTCTTTTTTAAATTAATTAGTTTATGTGTCTGCCTTTTACGTAAGTATTAAATATTTATATGTACCATTTTATGTTTTTTTTAAATTTAAATTGATTTATGTTATTTGTTTGGCTACATTTTTAGTCAAAGTGATTTATAAGATTGTAAAAATTCTTTTTGTAACTCGATATAAAAAAGAAAACAACATGCAGGGCTAAAGCGGCCAATAAAAAATCAGTTGTTATGTGAACCATTATAGTTTAGTTTCACTATCCTATATTCCAGCGAGTACCTGTTCAGGAACGCCACGATCCTGAGTTGTAAGTTGTAAAAAGACAACAGGTAAAGAAAACTAGTATAGGCTTAACCTAAAAACAATATTTTATTAATTATTTTTAGCAAGTTATTTTAAATTTATTTTACATTTTATAATTTTATAACGCCTAACGTTATAAAATGGCGCCCAACATGGGGCCTGAAATAACGAAAGCTGGAATTGGATTCTGAAGTTGAATTGGATGGTGAAGCATAGCAACTGATTTTTGTTTGAAATAAATTGAAAAAATAATATTGCGATTTTGATTAAACAAATTAAGGGAAAGTATATTTTATTAAAATGGATAATACAGACAAATTTAATGACTCAGGTTGGCACTGGATCAGTCAATAGAAAATGAGGTTAAGAAAGATGATACAAGCCTAGATTTAGAAAATCTTGATAAAATTGTAGATCCTGTTGTAGGAGTAAAATCGGAAATAGATTAATGAAATGTTTAGTTTTATAAAAGAATTTAAGGAATTTATGAATTTAAGTTTGATCAAAATAAACAAGAAAATAAAGAAAGTAATGACAAAGTGAATTTTAAGTTAGACCAAAATAAACAAGAATTTAAGGAACTTAAAGAAAGTAATGATAAATTGAATTTAAAATTGGATCAAAATAAAGAAGAATTTAATGAAAAATTTGATAGTTTAGATTTGAAATTTAATGAGATTAAAAATAGTTTTAATAACTTTGAACAAAATTTTGAGATTTTAAATAAAAAATTTGAGAATTCATGTGTAGAAACAGAAAAGAAAATTGAGAAAATTTCAAAGGAAGTTGAAAGTAATTTTAAAGTGATAGAAAGTAAAATTATTGAAACAAATTTACAAGTTGAAAGTAAACTTACACAAATGAATGAGAAGGTAGATGAATTGGTAAAAGTAAATAATTAAATTAAACAGGTTAATAATAATGTTAAACATTTTGAAAATAAGATAAACGTAGAGTTAAAAGATGTAAAACAAAATTTTGATGAGTTAAAAAATGATTTTGAGGTTAGGTTAGATGCTAAATCTGTAGTTATGGTAGGTGATTATAAAAGTGAAACTGTAATTCCAGAATTTTTTAATGAAAAGAGGGAACCACTCCCTAAAACTTTTATAAATGCTTTAGAGATATTCAACTAATATAGAGAAGATAGATGGGAATTAAAATTAGCGTTAATGTGTAAATATTTCAAAGATGAGTCTGCAATTTGGTTTGATGTACACAATAAAGAATGGCATAGTTTTATAGAGTTTAGAACAGCATATTTAAATAGATTTTGGTCGCAAGATAAACAGGAGAACTTACGAGTGAAGATTACGTTAGGAAAACCTTATGTAGGTCAGTTAAGAGAAGTACACAACTATGTTATCAGGTTATTTCATCAAACACAGTTTTTAGATCCTCCTATGCCAATGGAGACTTTTACAAGACATATCGTTAAACAACTTCCTAATGATTTAAGATTGGTAATTTTAGCGGCAATGCCTGAGAATCTAAATTAATAGATTGGAAAAAATAATTATGGACTGGCAAGAGAGTCAGAAGTATGTAAATGAGGGAAATCATAGTAATGGTTTGTAATACAATAAAAATAGGCCATTTTTTGAAAATAGAAATAGAAACTTTAATGAAAATAGACCAATGTATGATCAGAACAGACATCCAAATTTTGGAAATAATAGAGAACCGTATGTACCTAGATATAACAATAATAATAACAATAGTCAGGGTAGATTTCAGAATAGGCCACCTAATAGAGAGGCACCGATGACTGATAGAGAAATGAACAGTCAGGGTAGGCAGGATAGTAGACAGAATGAGACAGTACAACAGAGGGGAAACAAGAGGAGACAATATAGTGCGATCGGCTGGCATCGTGTTGTCTAAAGAGAATAGGTCGAAAATGAATAGTAATAATGTAGATCTAGAAAGTCAAGATATGTTGATAGATGAAAGTAAATTTACAGACATTAAGTCACAGCCTATAAAATGAGAAATAATTGAAGTAGAGATAAAAGTTTTGAATAAATCATTTAAATGTATTGTAGATTCAGGGTCAGAGATTACTGTAATTAATGAAAATGTATTTAAAGAATTGTTAGATTTGAGTGATGGTAAAATTATGCAGTTGCCAGTGGCAAATTTGTTGATAATGGGCGTGACTGGTGTTCGAAGCAAAAGAGTGTCAAAACAAATTTGTTTAGAAGTAGAAATTGGAAGTAAGGTTATACTAATGAATTTTTTAGTAGTAACAGGTTTGAATTTGAATTTTATAATGGGTTGTGATTTTTTTGGAAATAGTAAGGCAAAGATTGATTTTGAAAATGATTAATTATTTTAAATTGGACAATGTTGAAGTAACTACAAAATTCAGTAGTAGAAGTAAAGATGTGTATAAGCCTATTTGTAGTTTAAAGATATGTAAAGAAAGTGAAGTAATTGTTCATGATGAAAGTGAAGAACTAAATGAGGTTAAATGTCAATTGGAAAGTACAGTCTGTTCTTTTTATAGTGAGTTAATGCAAGAAGAAATTGAAGTAAATAGTAATGAATTAAAATGGGAAGAGATAATGGAAAGTGTTTTAGAAAGTGCAAATTTAGAAAGTGGGTACGGTACCGGTATCATAGGGAGAAGTTAAAAGTAATTTTGAATTATTATAGGGATATTTTTTCAGATAAACCAGGGAAGATTTTAAATTTTAAAGCCAAGTTAAATATTGACAAAAGTGTACAATTCGTAAATAAGTCATATGCAGTACCTCATTCAAAAAGAGAGGCTGTAAACCAAGAGTTAGAACGAATGATAGAAAATGAAATAATAGAAAATTCAAATAGTCCATATTCAAATCCGTTAGTATGTGTAATTAAGAAAGATGGTTCTGTACATTTATGCTTGGATGCTAGACAAGCAAATAAATTAATTATTCCTGATAGAGAGGCGCCTGAAAATATTGACGATTTGCTTCAAAGATTTGAGGAGGTTAAATATATAACGAGTATAGATTTAGTTAGTGGGTTTTGGCAGGTTGAGTTGGACGAAGAGTCCAGAAAATATGTTGCATTTACTTTTAATGGGAGAAATTTGCAGTTTAAACGATTACCTTTTGGGTTAAGTGTAAGCACGTCAATATTTAAAAAAGGTTTATCTCATGTCATGGGTATGGAAGTTTCATCCTTCGCAGTTGTTTATGTTGATGACATCTGCATAGCGTCGAGAACATTTGATGAGCACATTGAGCATTTGGCTAGACTTTTTGATAGATTGAGAAAATACAATGTGACTATTAAATTAAGTAAGTCAAATTTTTGTAAAAGGGAAATAAATTTTTTGGGGTACATAATTTCAGATTTAGGTATAAGGGCAGATGAAAGTAAAATTTAAATAATAGAGTCTTTTCCAGAGCCAAGAAATTTGAAACAACTTCAAAGTTTTTTGGGTCTTTGTAATTATTACAGGAAGTTTCGAAAACATTATGCAGAATTAACGTCACATTAAACATCTGCTAGGAAATAGTAAAATAGGTATAAACAGTGGATATGGGGCGAAAAAGAAAGAAATGTTTTTAATGAAATTAAGAGAGAATTTTTAAAATGTGTAGTGTTAAATCATCCTGAATTTAGTAAACCATTGTTTATGAACACAGATGCATCAGATTTGGCACTTGGTGCAGTATTGTATCAATTAGATGAAGATAATAATCACAAGGTACTTACAAGGTACCATTACAGGTACTTGCATTCGCAAGTAGAAGCTTACAGGATTTTGAACTGAGGTATACAATTACCGAAAAAGAGTTACTTAGCATAATTTTTGCCTGCAAAAAATTCAGAAATTACATATTAGGAAATAAAATAATTGTAAAGTCTGATCATAAAGCCTTGATGTTTTTAAAAAATTGTAAGTTAACTCATGGGAGACTATTAAGGTGGATGTTGTACTTACAGGAGTACAATTTAGAAATTGAATATTGTCCTGGGAAAGATAATGTGGTTGCAGACGCATTGTCTAGAATTGATAATAAAGAAATAATTAGAAAGAACGAAGACGGTGTGATCAGAATTTACAAAATGCAATTAGAGAAACAGTCAAAATTTAGAGACAAGAAAGTAAAAGAGTTATTCAAAAATTTAGTTTCGGAACAATTAAAAGATTCAAAGTATAAAGAAATTATTGAGAATTTGAAAACAAAAGGTAAAAATTATGATAAGTTAAATAGATTTTTTGTAATACATCAGGATGTTTTATTTAGAAAAAGTAATGAAGTGGATAGTTTTAAGATTTGTACACC
>JAGFPH010021568.1:0-13249 GCA_018207615.1 Philaenus spumarius | reverse complement strand
TTACGATTCTGTGCAATATAAAACATATCAAATCGACAAATAGACTGAAATAAATTACTATGTTTTATTAGACGTTTCGCAACGTGAAATTAGTGTAATATTAGTACGTTATAGCAAGAAAAATTTGTGAAACTATAACGTGAAAGTTATGATACGATTGGGTAATGCGTCTGCGCTAAGTGCTTGCCTATTGTTGTATGAAAGTCATTGTTAGATCTTGTGTTGACATTGTCATGTAGAATTTTGTTGGCACTAATTTCTAATTTAGTAGAAAGTATCACTTGAAATTGTTATTGCTTGGATTCAATAACAGGTGTAGAATAATCGAGGTTGTAATAGCGCTTGCTGCTGAAGGATTTTGTATATTTAGAACTTGCCCACTATACCAAAAATTTTGTAGGAGGTACACACAAATATATACCATTAATTAAATCATACTTTTCGAAGCCTTTTCCTAAATGTTCGAATTCATTAAATTACTGAATTAAACCAATCATGATGATAATAATTGCTGTCTCAGTAATTAGTCCTTAGTTTTATTATAACTATATTTAAAAATTTCTGTATCTGTAAAATGAAAAAAAATGTATCTGTAAAATGAAGGAGTTAATGATTGGTTTTGTTAAATTTACACAATTTCCATACTAACAGATTTTATCAAAATTAACTTTCTATAAATTTTAATTTATTGTAAAATTGCATGCTTTATAATTTTATAGTAGCTTAATGAATTTATTTAACAAGTGACATTCAATGGCTGTGTCCTAACGATACGAGATTTCCATAACAAATAATTAATTAAAATATATTTCTAATACAAGTCGATTCTGAAATAAATGATCAAGTTATACTGTTAATAGTGTTATATATGAACAAATTACACCAAAATAAATTACAACATTCGTAAACATATTTATGTGAAACATTTTATAAAATCAGTAAAACATTGAAGATACAGACATTTTTTAAAACGATCCATAGTTTTTCAACTATTCTAGATAAAATCAGACATTATTAATACGGTAAAGCACAATATAAGAACCAATAGTTTTAAAACATGTTTTGAAATTAATAGTAGGCTTATTATATAAGGAAACGCATAGGAAAAAACTGCAAAACCCCATTATACACAAATAAAATAAGTACTAAAGCATAAAGCAGTTTTAAAAAAACTAAATATTTGATCAAATCCGTGATAACCGCTCAATTTATGGATTTGATCGCAATAAAAATCGTCGAACTTGTTCGCCTACGTTTTTAAATTCTCTTAGATATTTTAGATAAAGTTACGGACATTTTTTATTTATTTCAATGTATGATCCTGTATATCCAACTAACGTTTTTTGTTACACAATGTATAATCGTATATTTTTAATATTAATTTGAAGAAAATAAAATGTGTATGATATTGTTTCAGAGGTGCACCAGGCAGACAAGTGGTAACTTCTCACCACAATAGGTAGTTGATTTCATGTATTGCTCATCCAGATCCATTGATGCAAAGTATCTTTGACTTTTGTAAGTCGACTGTTATGAAGTGTTCTTTATTTATAATTTCTTAATCACATTCTAAAACTATTGCTAAACAATCGTATTACATAAAGTTTGCACAAAATAATGTACATTATACCATAACAAAGTTACACATCACAAGCCAAGACGGATTGCACAGCTGATCTGTGTTATTGTCAAGGGAAACGGTGACGCAAAATCTCGCCATAAATCACAGTTTGAAGTCAGATTAGAGCCTCCTTTAGGCTTTATTTCCTTCGCTGTTATCGGGATGTATGAATGTGATACATCGCTGTAAAGCAATTGAACACGTGACGTGGGGTTGTATTTTCTTTTTCCTAACTACGTGGCTGGTAACAATTCTGTAAGCTGTTTAAAAATATTTTCATTTCTTTACGCATTAACATAAGTTGAATAAGTTATTTAAATAGTTTTATTTAACATGTATTAAACCCGCTCGTCCAGTTTGTTAGAAAGAAGGGAATTAAGGACTCTTACACTAGTGGAAACTATACTGGAGATTAGAAGGTTCTGGTTGGCAGACACCAGGTTTGTTAGATCTGCTTTGAGGCAAAAAGAGACAGAAGCGCATGATAGGTTGCGAGAGGAGAACAGATGAATTTTTATTAATACTAGAAGAGTAAAATTTAAAGGATTAAAGACAAATAACCACCTTTAAGTCATGCCCACAGGGGTACCAAGGGGCGACGAAGTATTCCGTTAATTACCAGCAGCCAAAGATTGAAGGCTAAACCATTTCAAGACAAAACATATTTTTTTTTTAAATCAAAGAATTTATTTTTGTTGTCCTAAATCAATTTTACTGCTGCCCAGTTTATTTAGTGTCAATACTTCCCTTCTACCCTGTAAGCATACATAGATATTTATAAAAACTTGCATAGATAATATGTACAACGGTTTGAAAATTAGAAGAGAAGGTATCATCTTTGTACTGTGTAATAAAACACGTATTTGTGTTTTAGTATTATTATTATTTTTAATTTTCCGCTTACACACTTCCTCGGCAAGAGTTAATTTCATTAAATTACAAGTAAAAAAACATGGACCAAGAGGTCTTTTTGGGTGACTCAGTTTCTAGAGAGTTACGACAGAATCGTAAAGGTCCCGGGTTCAAACCCCAGTCTAGGTCCATGTTTTTTCACTTGTAATTTAATCATATTATTGTTTGTTTAGGTTTTGCTTTATATGTTCTTCCCCAACAAATCAAACGACATTATAAGAAATACAGTACAACATGAATATATTATAGAAGCCCTACTTTGGAGCATATCCAACTTGGTCCCTGAACGTTTTGCTACAGTATTACAGATTGTCAATATAAATTAATAAACGGCTAACATCAGCATTAATAAGTTCTTTACAATGTATTCTATCCATATAAATAATAAATGTAAGCGTTAATTATTTTGCTTGCTGCTGTAACTCCGCTATTTTTGGTTAAGAGATATGGGTGACAAGAGCTGCTGGGAATAGAATGCGAAGTGAAGAAAAGGTTTCTGAATGTTCTTGAAGCTTCCAGAATATTCCCAGAATGTTCTCGAATGTGCGAGTATGTTGTAGGATGTTGTAGAATCTTCCAGAAAGTTCGATGATGTTCTAGAATATTCAGACAGTTCTACACCATCGAAAGTACCTCCTGTTCCAGAACTTTCGAGGACGTTAGAGAATGTTCTAAAATCCGGAAAAGGGCTATGAAGATAAAGACATAAAACTTGGCACATATTACTCATAAATTATATAAATATAGGAGAGAAAAAATATTTGCATTTCCTTTTGTAAGCCTGTTTTAGGTGCATGTGATTGTTTTTCTCGAAGCTGTTTTTGTTTAGTTGGAGGTAGATGCAGGCCTCAGTTGAGATCACTAAATGTTATATATTAATAATAAATAAATAAATAATTGTGGTAGCATTGGCCTTGTGTTCTTCAAATGATGTTTTTTAAATTAGTGCTGGTAAACCCAAAACTGGCTTCGCCATCATGGTTACCTAATTCCTTTAAGTTTTTGAAGCTCGCACAATAAAGTGTAGACAAAAATTTGTACATAATATAATTTCTTTGTAAATATTTATGTATTTAGTTATAAGTAAAAAAAATCATGTTATTATCGAGATGTATTTTTAGTTTTTCATGTCAGTATGATTGTACATTATGTTAGTGCTGATGTTACGTATATTTCGTACACGGGAAATACATTCTTTATTCTTCTTATTATTTATTATTTCAATTATTTGCGCAGAAATATATTGTCCGTAGAAAATATTTTAGGTAAAATGTTCACTTAATGGTTCACTAGCTGATCATTTATGTAAGCCTAAATTAGAAACATAGATTAATTAATGGTATATGGCTCATTCGACGTGATATTTAGAACGGACCATTTGCGTATCTGAAACCATTGTTCCCGAGATAAACGGTTTTCCACATGAAATTGTATTTTTGATTGTACCTATCTCTTCTGGGTTTCTAATAGTATTTTATTATTCGAAGTAGCTTCAGTAATGGAATTCCGTATTGACACAGTACTGTATCTTAAGTTCCTGTGATAAAACAGTTGGACTAATGAAAAAACGGTAGGCCATCAATTAGGTTCGAAACTGAGCAACCTGAGATTCCAACGCCATCAAGCTAGATACAACGTTGACTACAACACCACTTCATTCACCTTATGACCTTCTTTAAAAACCCCTAGTTGCTTAAAGAAACAACATACTAAAGAATTCGCTACAAAGTTTGAAACAATCAATCCTACCTGATCTCGAAATTACCCTTACATCCTGCTAACACTTTATCATAGCGCGGCCATTAAGAGTTGTAAATAATGTGCAGACTTAACCCGACTTAGTGACAAACAGATTCCTATTAAGGGTAGTTTCTACCTCGAGCACGTCTTGGCCATCTTTCTATTAGACCATTGATAATAGATAACAAACCACCCCTTCTTGCTTCCATTATTCACTTTGTAAACTCCAGATAGTGAGGGATGACTTTAATATTACAAATTGTTGAACAGAAAAAAAAGATCGTTAATCAACTTTATAGGGTTGAAATATTTTACTTTGCAGACTTTCAGTCTTGAATACAGAGGTGATGTTGGGATGGATAAGAGTGTATTGGATCAGGTTTCGATGTGATATCGCATGTTGTTTTAAGTAACTACCTGTCGGACCCAGCATAGTCCGTATTAAAAAAAGCATATCTATTCAAAGCGTTATTGAAGAAAAATTGTGAAAATAAAAAGTAATTTGCCTAAAACTTCCGTCAACTATAAACCTTCCTAATACTCAAGTTTAATATTTGTTCTACATTAAGACAACATTTTATACTTACATGTTAAATATCTACATTTTGTATAGGTAGGCTACATTCCAGTCGCTTTAGGTTCGAAAATATCCAATCTTCAAAAAAACATCCTAGTGAAATGACAAAGAAACATTTTAATATTTTGGTTTATCACTGATATTACAAATGACATACTGTACTTTCTCACTATACTATATTATAGAGAAAGTATAGTGATCGCAAAAAAAAAACGATGTTGAGATTTTTGTGGAAATATCCGTTTTGGGACCCCCTGAGTCCAAAAAAGTGTTTTTTACAAAATGTATATCTGTATGTCTGTATGTACGTATGTATGTATGTATGTCTGTATGTCTGTATGTATACAAAAGCTAGAGCAAATTTGCACCAGACATGTCAAGTAGGCCTGTATAGATGCACGAAAAACGGTTTTGAACATTTTTGTAAAACAACCCCCTTCTTGGCAAAAAAAACCCAAAAAGTCAGTTATTATTTTTTGATTAAAAAAACGGCTCTAACGATTTTGATAAAATTTGGCTTATTTGTAGCCTTTAATGTCCACTACCATATGCAAAAAACCGCATCTTTCTAAAAATTCTCGTTTAGCTAATAATAATAATAATAACTGATTTTGGGGGGTTTTTTGGCCATTAAGGAGGTTGTTTTTTTAAAAAATTTCAAAACCTGTTTTCGTGCGTCTATAAAGGCCTAATTGACGTGTTTGTTGCAAATTTGTTCGAAATCGATCGAATAGTTTTCTCTCTAGATAATAATAGTAATATTTATTAGTTTATCTCCTACTTTAATAAAAAATCACCTCTCCTACCCCACCCTACAAGTCACAGTAAATCTTAATAATTTAAATATTTTTGTGAGAAAGTATGTTCCTGGTACCGTTTATTTATTAAGGAGTGAGTGGTGCAAACCTAACCACATTAACGTTCCTGTCAACACGAGAACACTCTGCACCACTAATCAAATAATACAGGTAATTGCCTAAGGACTAAAGAAACTGAAAAACTAATTTAAAACAATTTAACAGTTCGTGGTTGAATCCTTTACACACAAAAACAGAGTTCTAAATTACTAATTAGAACTTATTTTAGAAAATGTATATCAGTAATAACCTACCTGTAGGAGTAAACCAAATCAAAATAAATCTTATGAATTTAACCTTTTCAAATGTAATAACCGCATCTAATGAATGAACTTTACTGTAATTTATCTCGCAATAAGATTAAAATGGCTATTGTAATATAAACGTATAGATGGTGTATTCTGTAGGGGTCGTTTTTGTAGCTATTTCATTTTTAATATTGATTTCTTCTGCTTAATGTTTTAGTTTATCTTTAGAGCTTTAGCATAAAATATAAAATGCACCCTTAAAGGTAAAAACAATGTTAATAGTGTCAGTCACTGTTAACTTTTATTTTTAGGAAGGACAAAACAAATTAGTATTTATGATCAGTAAAAATTCTATATAAATCGGAAATTTATAAAAGGTTATTTACATTTCATGTAAAGCTTTTCTGTTCTTCTCCGTGTCTTGAAAAAATACGTCAAGTTGCGTTATTGTCGCTTGAATTAAGTAAATGAAATGACTTAAGGGTCGGCTCTAGTAAAACAGAAAGCAACCTGCGACTCTCTATAGCGGCGGTAAGTTACGCGGACATTGCTCATCCTAAATCCATTTAAAACCCTCAATTGTTCAAATAGCGTTTTAAAAAAAATACCAAACTCTTGGGGACGAAATTCTTCATGCGAATGGCTTGGTAGTTTTTCGCTATAATTAATAGTGACAACATAAAAAAATATTAAAAATCAATGTTTTAAATTGTTAATAAATATTAAACAAAATATTTTTCTTAGTTTTTAAAAAGCCATTTGCATGCATATTGATCATAGCTTTAAAATGAAATATCGGTTATAATTTTCCGATCAAAAATAAAGGAAAAATCTGGATTTTAATTTAACATTGGTCTTATGGAGTGTCAGCCAACATGGCCGACAGCTAGAGCCGACCCTTAAGGGTAGGGTCAATAAATTCAAGACGGCGAAGTTGGCAACCAATTTTAATGTTAAAATAACCAAACCATACCTTCACTTTTAAATATATTTTTGTGTTATTTTCGTCAGAAAACGAAAGCTGTATTTATTCCTCAAAGTAAAATAGAATGTGGGTGTTGATTGCTAAGGTTGTTTGCAATATATCTTTTTGCAACCGAGCAAAAAAATAATAAAGTTTACTATTTAGGCTATATCATACGTTTATGAAAACCATAAAACAGTTTTTGAAAATGTATTCAGCAATTAACATCCGCATATGACAGTACTTTAAAATGAAACCAAATTTTTTAATTTATTCCGCGAATTAACGGGAAAAAATTACTTATTCTTTAGCATTGCTTATGGGAATCATATTCATTATGACGGACAGGGTATCCTCCCCTTAAGCCTACTAGATAAAAACTAAATGTATTCAATAAAATCGTTATTTTACTTAATCGCCTTGTAAATGACTTCCTCTGGAATATCCGTTCAACGTGGCAATACTTTCACATTCTAGTAAGTAATTTTGTATACAATATATTTTGTCTGTTCAGAAGCAAAATCTCAATTGTATATACAAGAAGCTATTTCATCCAATCTCTAATTCTTGAACACCTAATTCACAATAATACACGTTCTATTCAATCCATCACATTTAATTTGAATTTTTGATTTCTTCTGTTTCCTAATACCTTGAATTTGAGCCATTCAGACTAATGAAGACGGGAATAGCGTAGTGTACTTACGCAAAAAGCCCGTAAATAGGTTCGAACCTTTGCAATTGTGTTCGAGCTTCCAATTGTGGCATATTTGGACGTTCACCACACCACACCGCCTCTGATAGAATGTAGGATGAATGTATATAATACTTGTTATAGTCAATACGGACTTTTGAAAAATGCACTACAATAAACTTTTTAACTCAAATTTTGAAGTAATATTTCAAAACATTTGAAAGAGAACACGTAGTGCCAGAGACCAAACACAATTGGAATTCTGTTCCAAATCGATATTACAAAATACACTGAAGTATTATTCAAAATATTAAATGTATTATCTCTTCTTATTTATTAAAAAATTATCTATTCTTATATCAGTCAGCTATGAAAAGGTCGTATTAATATTTAAGTTATTGGTATCATAAAAGTACAAATATAAATGTTTCCATAACTTTCAGTAAAAATGCCTATTTTACTGTTTGAATGTTTAGTTAATGTTTTAATTTGCATACTGAAATTTCTAAAAACTAAATTTATTAAGTTATTCAGGAATTTTATTAAGGATACTCCGAAAATTTTCTTAAGGAAACATACAAACAAAGTTTGACTGTTTATTATATTAGTACAGAAACTAAATAAATAGAATTAAATTGCTGTATGTAAAAGAAATAAAAAAGCGAAAATATTATCAGACAAACACTTTTCGTATTGAAGAATTACATTATTTATAATAGAATGAGCATATACGAATATAATAGTATTAGACATATTTAATGTTTATTAACTTTGTAGGTAATAAGAGACAAAATATTATAGGGAAATATACGGGAATATTTTTTATATAATAATAACTACTAGTTGACCCTTGCGAATATTTCGCAAGTTAGAAGTACTTACCTAATTTATTACGTTGATTTAGTTCAGTTAATTACGTTTATTTATTTATATTGGTTTATAAATTATAGTTAACCCTTGCATATGGAATGTAAACAAACTAACAGCTGTCATGTTAGTTGAACAGATTGTTAATAGATGGCGCCTTTCATTAGGAACCATATGAATTATAATATAAAAGTGTTTTTAATAAATTTTTGAAACAAAACATGAATTTTAAGCTGTTTATCTATAATTTTCGTCAATAGCGAGGAACATAAGCTTTAAAATGATGCTTGAATAATTCATTTTGATGAAGAATTAAGAGAGATATCGCTTAGCGACAGAAAAAACACCTTTGAGCAATAATATATAAGGATTAAATTTGGTGAAATAAAAGTTTTATGTTTAACATAACAAACTAAAACATAAATGTAATGAATTTTATAAAATCGTCGATTCTTGTCGTCCGTTAACAAATTCTTGTAAGCTTAAATCCAGTTTCGTGTCATGCGATTCTTACATTTCTAACCGATCGACCGTATTTTCTTATAATGTTGTTCTTGTCAGAAATATTAACTCTCGCCCCACAAAGCCATTATTGTATTTCACGCAATGTTACCCCTCCTTAAGGGGGTAGTTTCTGTGCGCTCCTCGCAGAGGGCAAAATTAAAAACGTGAGGTCTTATAACTGGCATCATTACTTATTTTAACGGCTGCCTTTGTGCGCGGTGTCATCACAGACACACTTAAGGTACCACTTGCGGAATTATATTTCTTCAATGTGTGCTATCGACAAAAACCTTCTGCTGTCTGTTCAAGAGCTGTCCTGACCAGCGTGTATACAATACCTTGGATAAAACATGCGTTATTTTTCAGAATTGTTTTCAAAAATTTGTTTTAAAAGTTTGAATTTTTGAGAAATGTCAATAGAATAGGGAATACAATTAAAATAAAACACAACAGTCTTAATACATTTGTTTCGGTAGTCTAGTCCAGATTATGATTTAAATTGGCTAAAACTTCTTTAAAAGTGAGACGTTGAAAGCATGAATAAATTCTATCAGCAGCTGAACCGCTGACGTGAGTTGAGCGTATTTCAAAAATTAAGTTTATATGTTTTAGGGTTTCAACCAATTTATTTGGGAAACTAGTCTACTCAAGAAGGAGCTGAATGTATTAGTGAAATTTGTTTTAACCTCACCCTCCAGCCCCAGCTTACACGCTGCTTCTACCTTGCGGCCTCCGATTATGGCCTGCGCTTGGCCAGCTTGAATCCCGGCCGTCCGCCTCCGTTTGGTCGATTTTGGGAAACCGGGCGGGATATAAGTTCGGGTAAAAAAAATCAATGATAACCATAATCTCTTATATTTATTTTCTCAGATAAAGCCCCCAAAAAGTTACGTTCTAGTAGGAAAAATCTCAAATACTATTACTTCCAGTCAAAAAACAAGCTTCCGGTTCTCAGATTTTTCGCTAACAAACTCGTCCGAGGGACTTTTTGGATCAAACCGGACGTAAAATGCAGCCGTTAGAGTGAGAACACCGAAAAGTGTTCCGGGGACCATGATCGGTGCTCATTGACTACCTTAGGTCTCACCATAAGAGTCACTGCAATAACTCATCTTCCCTATGGAACGACGAGGCATAGTGGTTAGCGTAATCGTCAAAGTTTGCTGTAGTTAAAACCTAGAACAAAGATGTGCAGATTCAAACCTACTAGTGGAACCGGCAATGCTTCGCTATTGCTTTATTTACCTAACCTAAAATTATATTCAGTTTTTGATCCAAATCAGTTGTTGATCAAAATCAGCTGTTGATCAAAATCAGCTGTTTTAAGCTTTTCATACGAACAGCTGTTTTTTGTGCCCCTGATAAAATCAAAAGAAATCTTTCTTCTTCTTCCTTAAGACTGACCTTCCATAAGATTAACATTGAAACTTTGAGGGCATTGGGGCGTACCCCTGAGGACCGATGTAAATTATAATGGGATTCTGCTCATCTACAGGACACTACCTTTCTAACGGTATTCGCAAATTTCTCCTACGATGCACACAAGCTGAGAAAAAAGGACGACAAGTTTTGTGCTTGCCTATTAATATATAGATTTACTGGTGCCCGGCTTACAGTAGCTATCGCCTCTAACTTCTTCATTATTCTAACTGGCTGAAAACTTTAATCAATAAGGGAAAATAAAATTCTATACTGTGAATTATTGACAGTTCGTTTTTTTTTTGTGATTGAGGGAGAATTAAATAATTTTGTTTTCCATTCAATCTAGTGCATGATTAAGCACACATAAACTATTTCTTTCTGGAATAAGAAAGGTGTAAAACGTTCGACTCAACAACACCGTCCAATATTGAATACAGATAGAAAGGACACGATCCCCTTTCCCTTATAAAAACCTGTGACCTGGTAACACTGTTTATTGTCGAACCCTGTTACGCAGTCGAAAGTTTTTTTCTGTTAAATTACAGTTTTGGACATAAACTTTTTACCATGGCGATGGTTTTATGATCTTTTCTCTTTAAAGCTTGTGGCCAGTAACAACATGATACAAATCTATTGAAGTTACCCGCCATATTGTGTTAACGGATGGAAATACTACGAGCACTTTGAAACAGTCTAAAGTTTATATTTTGATAAGAATGGTTGTTTCGCTGATTTTTGCAAGGTAACAGCCGCAGTTCAGCATCTGCGGTATTGATTTTTAATATAGAGATAAGTCTGGCCACAAGTTTTGTGCCAAACATTCCCTCTAAGGACAGCATTTCCATGTGAGGATGTTTATCCAAATATGACTGGAATATAATAATATTATTTTGTCATTATTATTGTGTTATATTTTTATTCTTTTTATTCAATATATATACTTGCAGTTTGACATCAAGGACAATTTCTACCCACAAACGTATCCAAACCTAACTGTTTTCTTAGTTCTCTTAGAAAAGGTATTTTAATCACTAATGTCCTTCTCTGTCAGCTTTCCTTCATGCAGAATAATCATAACTTTTCCTTATTTAGAATTTCGCGTTTTTTACGGCCTTACATTTGGCAGGAGAAGCAAAGTGTTCTGATGTTTCCTCTAGTCCTCGTGGGGGGAGTGTCCCTTTCTCATAATAAGTAAATACCGATTTAGTTTAAAATACCCTGTCAAACCTAAATTTACCCTCTCTTCATTCCTGTCAGTCATCTGTTCCTTCTCACAGCAGGTCCTTCTGAAAAGATCTTTGATTGTCTACCATTGTCCCTCTTCCTCCACTTCTTGGACCACTTTCCGATCAATATTTTGCCTGCTTCCTTTAAAACCTGGATTGTGGTTTCAGTGCTCATAAAAAGAATGGTTCATCCTTACCTTGTCAGCTCGTCTGCTTCTTCGTTGCCCTGGACTCCCCAGTATCATAGAGTACAGATTAGCTTGACGTATTTGAACTTTACTAATTATTTAAGCTAATATCTACCTACACCTATTGGCACTCATAGTTGAGTAAAGTTGCTTTAAGTGATTTCTTGGTACTTCTTGACTTATATAGATATTATTGTACTCTCTACTGATGCTTCAAACACCTCTAGGCTGGCATATTGCCCTTGGGACATTGATGTATACTTACCCATAGGATATAATTATCAGAAATGGTAAAACTCATTTTAACTTTCTAACAGAACATGTTTTGGGGTGCCATTAAAATGTTAAATGTATATATTTTTTCGAACTCTACCGAATGCATTTTGCATCCAATCTGATCCATAATTTGTAGGTGCATAATTGGTGCACACACAAGTGGCTAGGGCGAGTTAATAGCTAAAAAATCCAACGACCAGAAGTAATAGTTTTTAAAAATTCTTCGTGCTAGAGTAAAACTTTTGTGAGTTTATCTTAAAAAGTAAATATAGGAGATTATTCTGCCCATTTTGTTTTTTACAAGACCTTACAGCTAGCCTGGCTCCCCAAACATTGATCAAAACGTAAAATACCATTAAAGTGGCCCAAAAGAGCATAAAAGTGACTTTTTCCACTACGAGCGAAGCGAAGTAGTTCAAAATCCTAGGGCGCAAAGCTCGCAAAGCGCTGTCGATAATCCGAGTAATTCCGCTGCGAGCGAAACGAAGCAGCCCTCGAGCCGGTGCAGGTGGCTGAGGAGAAAACAAAGTCTACTAATATACGATATTTACTCCCAGGCCTTCATGAGTAGGTTTAATTTTGTGTATAGTGGCTCAGCTGGTCAATAAATAAAAGCAGTAAATATTGAGTAAAAGTACCATGATAAAGGTACATTAAATAATTCGACCACGCAGCTGAATCGCTGACGTGAGTTGAGCAAATTTCCAAAATTAAATTTATAGGAATATGTTTTAGGGTTTCAACCAACAATTTGGGAATAAGTCTATTCACGACGGTGCTGAATAGCTGCAAAATAGTTCGCACGCCATTCCGCACTTTGGGAGTATCTTCAATACACAATACGTTGCGTGCTTCGCACGCCAACCCCACGGTGGAATCCATCACACAGCTTTGAACCGGGTACTTCTATGGTAGTTTACGTTTTGATCAATTTTGGGGGAACCAAGCTTGCTACAAGGTCACGTAAAAAAGCAAAATGTGCAGAATAACATCCTACATTTATATTTGTAGAAAAACATCAAAAACAAATTTATTCTCGTAGGAAGAATCTCAAAAAATAGTTACTTCCGGTCAAAAAACGTGCTTCTGATTGTTGTATTTTTTTTGCTAACGAACTCGCCCGAGCGACGTAGACACCCAACATGTGTACCAA
>JAGFPH010021567.1:0-13252 GCA_018207615.1 Philaenus spumarius | reverse complement strand
GTAGATGGTTCAGTTATAAGATACACTCCTTCAGAGTAACCCGCCATTCATTAACTCGTTTAATTTCTTAGGTCAGTGCAAACCTACGCAACGCAAACGCGGTATTTATTACCATTTGGCTCTGCCACGCTTCTTATTAATTAACCTATTTATAAGTGCAATCTGTGTAGATTTAAGAGTGACAAATATAAACAATACAATTGTGATAACCAGCTGTGTTAAGTGTTAAGTGTAGTACGCGCCAAGTTCGTCTACATCGACTCCTGAATTACCCTGTTGGACAAATGGACATTGCATCAATTCAAGGTAATGAACTTTAATGTTACTCAATTATTATTTACACAGATTGTATGAAACTAATTAATCTAAACGCTTTGCCGTCATTCAAGCACTCGTTGGAATTTAAAAGTTTGAGTTTACTATAAACTCTGGTCCCTCGGTAAATATAATAGATCCGTTTGTGTATTTCAAACCATATACAACACGGTCAAAAGATTAGCTGCAAAAGCTAGTTTACAACGACCCTTTGAATACCAAATCTTGACTCCATGTGCATTTTACAAATGGTCAGTCGAAATTATTCCTGGGATTAGTTTTGATTTTGGAATGCAAGAAGATTATGTCTCAGCAGAAATATTTTTGAAATATTGGTTAGTGAAGCACTCACAATAAAGGGGACTCAACAATACCACACCTTTATGCCCGTTGCCTCAAGCCAAAATAAGTTTTCTGTGAAAATATTTTCAGAATCAACAACTTCTTCTCAAGTATCAAGGTCAACAGACGAAATGATCTTTGCAGACTGTAATGCTTACATATGTATTGTCTCTAACTGGTGGTTTGCTTATATAATGAACAAAACCGAAGACGAAGTAAAAGTTACCTTCCTTCATCCCAAAGGACCTTCTCCATCATTTAGCTCCCCAAGAAGACCAGATGTAATATGGCTACCATTCACTGATGTATTATTTACTGTGAATCCAACAACACCAACAGAAAAGATGTACATCCTATCCGATAGGGATGGAAAAACCTACCGGTTTTTTTGTGTTTCAATTAACCCTCAAAACTGTTATCTGACGCATTTGTTCTTTGAGTTATTTATAGTATGTAATAAATTTTACGAAAGCTTACCGATAGCGTTGATTTTTTTACGTGCCTTTTTTTTGTGATTTCTAGTTTATAAGTGTATATTGTGTGCATATAAGAAGTTTATTTCATTGTATTTGTAGTAAATATTTTAACATTTTAAAACAATGGATTTGAGATCTTACGAAATTGATAAGTTGATCAATGAACCATTCACTATTGTAAGTGACAATGAAAATGAGAGTGGTAGTGAGTTAGAAAACAATAAATTGTCATACTCCGGAAGTGACGACTATCAACCTTTCAGCGATGAATATTCTTCTGACGATGAGGAAGTTGAAGCAATAAATAAGAAACGAAAGATTTCATGTGTAGGCTTGAAAAAAAGTGTTGGAGATCTATTACAGTCTTTGAATACTCAATCTAATATACCTCCTACTTCGACTCCGACTTCAAGTCTTACAGTTGAGTCTTCCTCTTCTTTGCTGAGTCCACCTTTCATCGAGCCCGGTAAAGATGCAACACTCCAGGGCCCTCTCTCGGCAACAACTAGTAACTCGGGTACACCATGTTCAGAAAATACTCTTCCAAGAACCATTCGGGTAATAAAAGGAAAAAACGGTCATTGCTGGACCCAGGAGCCTAGGACAAGTTCTTCAAGAATGCGTGGTCCTACAATGTTGTTTATACAGCTCCTAAAGTTAAGGGTAGAGCTAGGGATACTACCAACTCTTTAGATAGCTTTCTTAGTTTTATTACTAATGAAGATATCAATCTAATTATAAATCATACCAACAGTGAAATCCTTCTCAAGCAAAGAAATTATAAGGAAATTACGGCATCATTTGAAGTTACAATTTCCATAGAAATAAAGGCTCTTATTGGGGTGCTCTTGTTTTCTGCAGTTCGTCATGACAATCACTCGAATATCGTTCAAATGTTTGATACAACAACAAGTGGAAATATTTATAAAGTTACATTTAGTGAGATAAGACTTAACGTTTTATTAGATTCATTGAGATTTGATGACAAGCAAACATGCCCTCGAAGAAGGGAAACTGATAAATTCATTCCTATAAGGAAGTTGTTCTAATCTAACGAACATAGACTTTGATAAACATGAGTTAAACCTTTTAGAAAATTAGAAAAAGGTCTTAAATATAATCTCCCTGGATTTGATAAACACCAAATAGAACGTGAGGTCATTAACGCTGAAACAGCAATTAAGACTTTACCTTGCCCCAAATTGCAAAATGAAATGCTTGTTTTGATAAATGTCAAATTGAATAACAACTTGCGAGTTAATAGTCACAATAAGAAAATGGGTAAGCCTGAATACAGATCTAAAAAGATGTATGCGGAGGAGTTTAAATTATTAAAACAGATTAATGGTAAACTGAGTAATAATCAAGCAATGCTAACGAAGGCTGATAAGGGTAACACCCTTGTAATCATGAATATAGTTGATTATAATAATAAAGCCACTCAATTTTTCAATGATAATAATATAAAACTTTTAAAGACTGACCCAACACGCAAATATGTCAAAGAATTAAATGGCGCGATCAACAAATGTAAATCCTTATTTAGTGATAGGACGCGAAGATCACTCAAACCGATTAATGCTTTGGCTCCTAGGTTTCCTGGATTACCAAAGGTTCATAAAGACAATGTCCCCATCAGGCCGTTAATAAATTACACTACCGCCCCTGGGTATAGAGTTTCCAAAAAACTTGAAGAAATTATTAAAAGTAACATTACTGTTAAAAACGACCACAGTATCATCAATACATTAGATTTTGTAAATAAAACTAAAGACCTCACAGTACAAATTAATTTCACTGGACATAGTGAATTTGTATACAAACATACCTATTCAAGAAACATTGGAAATTTTGATGGAAAACCTTACTGAGACCAGCAAGTTAAGTAATAATGAGATTCAAGAAGTAATGCTATTAATCAGGGTTGTTTTAAAACAAAATTATTTTGGTTTTGAGGATAGTTTTTACATACAGGAGGAAGGACTGGCGATGGGGTCTCCATTATCAGGACTATTGGCCAATCTATACTTAAACAATTACGAAAATAAATTTATACTAGACAAAAATAACCCACATTACAGCAGGTTAATTTTTTATGCTAGGTATGTGGATGATACCTTCATTGTATACAAGGGCACCACACGTCAAATTGAAAATTTCATTGGACATTTAAATAAAGTCAATCCACAACTTCAGATTATATTGGAGACCGAAATTAATAATGAGCTTAACTTCCTTGATGTTACAGTGACGAAACTGGACAACAAATTAAAATATAAAATTTACCGTAAACCCACAACTACCGATGTAACGATCCATGCTACATCATTCGATCCCATCTCGCACAAGATGGCCGCATACAACTCTTTCGTCCATCGGCTCATATCTATTCCTCTTAACATACAGGACTTCCACTATGAATTAAATATAATTGAACATATAGCCAGCGCGAATGGATACAACAGTTGTATGATAGATAAAATGTTGTACAAACACAGAAAAGCTCAAAATAAACCTAAATATGATCACGACAAATTAAACGAATGGAAATATGTTTCCATCGAATATTCCAACTTAGTTCCCAATATGTTAAAAAATGCATTTTTTAAACACAATGTGCATGTGACGTACAGAACAAACAACAGTGTTCAAAGAATTTTGCAAGCAAAACCGACAATTCCTAAACGAAAACAATCAGGCGTATACAAAATACGATGTAGCGAATGTGATGGCTTTTATATTGGACAAACAGGCCAAACGTTTGAAGAACGGTTTAAAGAACATTTACCGCACAATAACGTTCACGAAATAAGATCTAATTTCGCACAACACCTGTTTAATAGGAATCACAGCTACAAAGATTTTGATTCCAATATGATACCAATCCGTTATTGTCGTAAGGGCAGATTTATGAACGCTGCTGAATAGTTTGAAATATATAGGGCGAATGTGACCAACCCAAACAATTTATTGAATGAACAACTTTCATTTAAATCTAATTACCTGTACGACACGGCCATTGAGTACTTAAGTGGAGTCCGAAAGTGGATAAAATTGGAACGCCCCTTAGAAACGATTAATGCGCCCCCTCTTTTAGCTTCAGTGTCGTGCGTGGCTAGCTACTGTGCGCATCGTGATAACAACCTGTAAATGATGACTGATTAGTTTGTTTATGTGCGTGTTATGTGTTGTGTTCATGTTTGTGTTTGTGTTTTAATTTAAAATATAACGACTTCCAACGAATAAACTAAAGATGGGACCACGGGCCCGAAACGCGTCTTAAAATTAAGACGAACAAAGTCACAAGATGGATATAAATTAGGTAATTATATTAATTTTATAATTATATTTAAATTATCAAAGTGACTTGGATACCACACAATGGAAATTAAAGTTATTTTATTCTCTGAAAACAACCCATTAGGTAACTTAAAGTTTACAGTTAAATCCAATAACTTATTCAAGTTTTTCTTAACAAATACAACACATTACTACTTTTGAAAGTAGTAGAAGACATCATAATATTAAATAAGTTCTTTAACCTCTAATGCTTGGTGAAAAAGAAATCCTTATTATTGGTGGTAATCGTATGCATTGGCGGATCCAGAGGGGGCTGTGGGGGCTGCAGCCACCCCTTTGGGTTATTATATATTTTTTTGTTTAATAGTCTAAGTGGCAGACTGCTCAATTGAAATTGAGTTGTCTCAGACAACACAACTTGTATTGAATATTTCACCCACTAAGTATTATCAAATCTCAATAAAACAAAAACCATTGGAAAGAAAATGTTTTAAACTTCATTTTTGTATTTACAAATTTCTTCTAAAAAGTATATTTACGTATGTAATCATCGTTGTAAAATTGTAGTCGCCTAAATCAATATAGATGCCGCGCTAGAAAGCATAAGGAAATGGCTCAAACTCATCACTTTTTAAAGGCACATAATCGTTAGACAGACTTGTTTTGAGACGAAGATAAGGACACCACTGGATATGTCAAGATTTTAACTTTCTACCACCATCTAATCATTCTCCACTCTTATAGTTTCTTAGAAATGAATTGTCTGTAAACCCTTGCCATTGAACAGTTTTCAAAAAATGAGAAAGCACATTTTGCAATCGATGTGTATCTATTACTAATCTATATGCAGTATTCGTATAATAGTTTTTATATCGATTTGAAGTGCAAGTTCTATATTTTCGTTTAATATAAATAAAACCTGGTTCAGTGTTCCGAACTATTCGGGTATTTCCGTGAAATATGTACCTTTTCATGTCTGGCTGGAACTATATACTATAAGTTTGTGAGAATTTTGTTTAGTTGTTGTAATTTAGTGAAATAAGTTTTTAAAATAAATATATTAAAAATTTTGAAGCACAGTACAACCTTGTTAAATCGGACCAGCCGGAACCACGGCCAATCCGACATAGCGAAAAACCGTGTTAGCCTGAGAAAGAGCATAAAACATAAAAAAAAATGAAAATACACTGAATACTTACAATATTTTCCTTTACTATGGAGAAAACACTATAAAAATACTATTAACTGGTCACAATAAAACGAAAAACACTTCTGTGGACTGTCTACTTTTTGGGAAAAAAGCTTGTAAGTTTCTGTTGCGTCAACTTCGAGTAACGTTTTTACGTGCCGCACGGCAAACAAACTCGGCGGAAACACGATCAACGAGCAGTACAAGCATATAATCCTTAATTCCTATTCAAAATAAGACGTTTTCAAGCCATGTATTCCAAAAAAATATTCTATACACCCCGAGACAGCCCCCTCCTTGAAAACCGGCTGGATCCGCCCATGATCGTATGTGAAGTAACATGTTAAAGTATTAAACTAGCTATTCGAATTTAATAAAAAAAGTAATATATAATTGAAAAATACAAAAATTAATTTACATTCATTGATAATAATTAAGAAAATGTTGTAAGAAAAAATAACAATAAAAAACTACAATACATTTTGAAGACCAGTAGTAGGTACTTAACCGATTTGGAAGAATACAAAAACATAATACAAATAAATGATATTTCATGCAACATAAAATTAAGTGAGAATAAAATTGTTTTACTATTATTTTGATAAAATTAGACATTGATTGAAAAGTAATTACAAAGTGTAAGTATTGGGGTAAACACGAATACCCTAAATTAAGATTTTTAAATATATAACAAAAAATAAATAATAATAATAATAATTAATAATATCAAATAGATTTCAAAAGAACTTAATGGAATAAAACTAACAGGCCAGACGCGTTAGATGTAAAGGTACGTTGTGATTGAGCGACTGGTGCGATAATCTCGGGCGCCTGCTTTGCATTGTTCAAAATGGTCTTGTCTTGTGAACGTGCGACTGGTAGAATAATCGCTTCAATAACAACAGTCTAACGGCGATCATCGCTCCACGATTATCTTCCAGCGATAATCGCAGAGCTATGATCGCACCAGTCGCTTCAATCACAACATTAACCCGATCGCAAATGGAAGTCAAAACGGACGTACCAGGTCAAATTTCATCGAACAAGATATCACTGAACGAAATCATGAGATGTCACAAAAATTTTCAAATGTGATCTTTCAAAATTTCAAACGGTCCAATTAAAGGAAAAAACGAACACATCTACGAAGAAGTAAGACAACACCCAAATAAAATAAAAAACGAAAGCAAACACTGAAATGGAGAGGAAATAGAAAATACCCTTAGCTCAACCCTCCCAATATCACGGCTTACCATCTGAAGATACACATACTTTTATATCCAGATAAGAAG
The DNA here is from genome assembly GCA_018207615.1 of Philaenus spumarius. Classification (NCBI taxonomy): domain Eukaryota; kingdom Metazoa; phylum Arthropoda; class Insecta; order Hemiptera; family Aphrophoridae; genus Philaenus; species Philaenus spumarius. The sequence goes on along the minus strand of JAGFPH010021567.1, from coordinate 6,338 downwards.
TGGCTTCAAGAGCTTATGGATGGACAGCCAAATCACAAATCAATCTATTAATTACATACCGTAACGTCGAAGACAGCCAAATAATAGCACATGTAATACAGGGTTTAAGACTTGAAATTTGCAAACATATATTAACAATGGAGAATAGAACACTAGACCAAAGTATCTAAGGAAAATTGAACAACTTTTTCAAAAAAAAAAAAAAAAACCTAAATCACCAAAAAATACTTAAGAATTATGCAAAACCACAATAGCACGGGAACTAAACAATTTGAAACCATTAAAACCATGACAGAGCAACTTACAGAAATTGTACACACATTAGGGTTAAATATACAACAGAAAGGTTATAAAACAAACACATTTCAAATAAACGGTACCAGAAACTGGCACATACTTTCTCACAAACATATTTAAATTATTAAACAGATTCACAGTCACTTCATTTTTGTAGGAGGGGTAGGAGAGGTGATTTTAAACTAGAAGATTAACTAATAAATATTATTATTATTAGCTAGAGATAAAACTATTCGATTGATTTTGAACAAATTTGCACCAAACACGTCAATTAGGCCTGTAGCTAATGCACGAAAAAAGGTTTTGAAAAACAACCCCCTTTTTGGCCAAAAAACCCCTAAAATTCAGTTATTATTATTAGCTAAACAAGAATTTTTAGAAAGATACGCGTTTCTGCATGTGGTAGGGTACATTAAGGGCTGCAAATAAGCCAAATTTGATCAAAATTGTTAGAGCCGTTTTTTTATAAAACAAATAATACCCTAATTGATTTTTTCTGGGTTTTTTGACCAAAAAGGGGGTTGTTTTTCAAAAATTTTCAAACCCGTTTTTCGTGCATCTATACAGACCTACTTGACATGTCTGGTGCAAATTTGTTTGAAATCGATCGAATAGTTTTCGCTCTAGCTTTGTATACATACAGACAGACATTTTGTAAAAAACAATTTTTTGGACTCAAGGTTCAAACAATGATTATAAGACCAACAATGTAGGACAAAACTGAACAATATGTAAAATAAATAAATAATAATACAACGAACAGATTTTTTTTCCGAAAATACAACTGCAATATATGTAAAATGGACAACCATACAAATGAAGAAAGTGATTTCCATCCAAAGAGAAACAAACAATACATAAGTCAATAAAACTGTTTTGTATTAAAAAATAGTGAATAGTAATACTACTTTCAATGGATTTTTTATGATTTGAACAGAAGTTTTTTTTCTTTGATTAGACGACAATTCAAACTTGTTCACTCACTTCCGCTCATTTAAAAATTATGAATTTGTTATCGTTTTAAAGCTAACTAAACGTACAGTTCGAGCAAACTAGGAGTGAACTTGGCCTAATGGGCGAGTCATCCCTTCTACAGTCTACTTCTCCTTAAACCTGCCTTGGCGGTACAACCAATTCCACAAAAAAATAGGTCCACAAATAAATAACACATTCCTGTCCCTGAGGAAATAGACAGGGCTCACATTCTTATAACTTTACGTACTTGCTTACAACCTTTTTATAAAAAAGTATTTCACATTTTAGAGAAAACTATGACAAATATCTATAAATAAGTAAGGTTTTGTTTCATACAAAATTATAAAATGTTATAACTGTGATGCAAAATTTTACTAAGTTTTTTATAAAATAAAAGTGATGACAACAAAAATGTTCAAAGCGAGAAATTTTTGTATTTTTAGGCAAAAAGAAAACTTTTTGCGAGAAAGTTGTTGATAATTAGTGGAATTAACTTTTTTATTTAAAACAATTTTCTGTACGACCTTTTGTTTAGTCAGGAGGAAGGTAATTCCTGTAATGAATACATTTTGTTTGTGCTTGTTTGACATTGATTTGGTGCAATCCTGGCTGTTCCGTAGATCCAATGACACCATAATACTATCTTGTTTTAATCATACTGTATTATTTAAAGTTTAGTTAGGTTAAAGATAGTTTTAGGTTTTGTATTCTTTTAACATTGTATTGTTAGTCGCCAGGTTGGTGAAAGTTAGTTAATACACATACGAAATTTGTGTGGGAAAAGTAAATAGGATGATGTAACGGGAAGGGTATCTCAGGAAATACTTCCTGCCTTCCTGCTCTCTTTATTTGTCGATTCCAAGAACGCATTCTCCTTATAATTTTTAACACATGCGCAAAAGATTTGTCAACCCTTGGTTCACATATTTCCAGTATAAAAACTAACAAAAAACTAAAATAAACTAACCCGAATTCGTAAAATGTTTCTGAATATTTTAATGTATTATAATGCATAGAATCCGATCCTGTATTATAGCACGATAAGGTTTTTTTGTGACACTTGTATATATTTATAAATAAAACAACTAATTTTACACGTCCTGCTCACTAACAAAACTGTGTTTATCACTTTTATTTACCGTTACATTACAGTCAAACTAGGGTGTACAGTGAAGAAAAGAGGTCTATTTTTTTTTATTGAGGTTGTACTGGTGACGTTGGACACAACAAACACAGCGTGGGGACCGGGCCTTACTTCCCTCTCGGGGTTCATTGCCGGCGTGAGGAATCTGTAGTTTATAACGATGTAAATTTGATATTGAAGTTAGAAATTAGTCAACCTTTAATTATTAACCCTATTTGAATCTAGACGAATATTTCTAATAATATACAAATTATTTCTAATAATAACTTTTTCTACACTATATTTATTTATGAGTAGTGGGAAAGTTTTTTTACTATTTATTTCACGTCATTTTCGAAATCACCAATCTAAAGAGCATAAAATGAAGGTAATTCGGTATGGTAAATTTCATATTTGTATCGTTAAACTCATTCTTGTTGGAAAGCATGTTTCATGCAGAAAACAAAAATATACCCATTGTAAGACATTTGTTGATGATTTATGCGCAAACGCAGTTTGGACGAAAGGCTGCATTTTTAATTCGAGCCGTGACGTTATCTGATGAAATGCGCTGAACCCGTCCAAAACTCGTCTTTCTGAGTAGCACCCCTTATCGTCTTACACCGTTTTACACCATGGTTTTGGGACTGTTGTGAGGGGGAGGGCAGTTGTTTGCAGAATGACCTTGGCAGGCTCTCAATGCTGTAAATGTCTATAATATGTTTACACTTTGTTTAAACCACACGCTGCACCCTCTATCGGCTCGTCTCTACACTGCACTACAAGCAGTACTAGTCCAATTGCCTGGCTGTCAATAATACAGCACTTTCACCGAATAATTGGAGATTTTTTACACATAGAAACAACAGATTATCTCCTAGTTTCTTGGGGGAAATCGTCAAATCTTCATATTTTATATTGATTTTAATCAGGAACATATAAAAATTCCTCCCCAAAAATTGATTCCCCCAATAATTCTGGTGGCTCAAATTGCACCATCAAACCATGCTGTGGGCATCCTTGTTGTAACCTATGTACCAAGTTTCATCATAATCTGAGATGGTGAGGGAAAAAATCTCTTAAAAGTGTGTTGATTTCACACGGAATGACCCAGTATACTAATAGTATTTTCATAGTAGTGGAGTATGGTCTTTTATTTTGGGGTAATTCTGTCAAAATTGACAGAGTATTGCTCTTACAGAAGAAAGCTATATAAGACTGATCACTTTTAAATCCTGTGATGAGCATACCTACAATACCCGAAAAGGCACATACATAAGACTTTTGCTAGACTTAGTAAAACCCAGACATCCTACTGTAGGTATGTCTACGTTCAATCTGCTCCCTTCAGGAGCTTAATCTGAGGGCTTTAAGAAATTTAAAACAATTATGTATGTATGTCTGGATTTCAAATAATCCTTTTTTATTCGTTAAGTGAGTTTTTTCTAGCTGATGTCCAGGATATTGTTTTCAGTATAATTAATGTGTACAGTTGGATGTTTTAATATTTGTACTGTTTTAAAGTATATACCTGACAAGATCTATACACTGTAATAAATGCCTCCAGATTAATAAAAAAATCAAATCGATTATTGTATTTGCAGTCATATCCGATTGCTATTATATACAATATTATTATTTATACTTGCCTTAACAATCCTTTTAGAAGTCTTTATATCGTTTACAGCTGTTTAACCTTTTCATTTTTAGGCATCATCAGAACGAATATACCGTAACTTAAAATTTTTATGCATAATTTTGATTTTAAAACTAATTTAAAATTAATTAATTTATCCTATAGGTATTTTTATACAAATATGTAATAAAAAAGAATTTAGAAAATAAAATAAAATAAATTATTAGTTAGTTTAAGTAAATTTAATTTCTTCATGAAAAGTAATAAAAAAATATGTAGCCTATACATCATTTTAAATTTTTTAATCTCTGGGAGATTGTAATCCGAAAATTAGCTGCTAAGCCACCCAATTGTATGTACAAAATTGATGCCTTTGAAATGGGTTAACCCTTTTTGTTACATAATATACTATTAAAATTTAGAGCCATGGCTTAGGCCTATATTACATAATATTTCAAATTACAGAATATAATACAATATAAATTCTGTTCAATTATGGTACATATTTCAACACATCAGTCTTATAAGGTAAACTGTTATTATTCTTTTTTTTGTTTATATTAACCTGTTTTGGATGAGACATCTTTACAAAGTAACAAAGATTTTGTTCACTGGGTAATAACCGTTTGTTATTTATTTAAAAATCTTAATTTAGGGTATTGGTGTTTACCCCAATACTTACACTTTGTAACTAATTATCTATCAAAATTTAAAAATTATATTCATACTGTTACTACTTTTCAATCAGTGTCTAATTTTATCAAAATAATATTAAAACAATTTTATTCTCACTTAATTTTTTGTTGCATGAAATTTTCATTTCATGATGAAATATCAGTTATTTGTTGTTATGTTTTTGTATTCTTTCAAATCGGTTAACAATATAAGTACCTACTACTGGTCTTCAAAATGTATAGTAGTTTTTTATTGTTATTTTCTTACAATATTTTCTTAATTAAAATTATCAATGAATGTAAATTTATTTTTGTATTTTTCAACTATATATTATTACTTTTTTATTAAAATCGAATACCGTACGGTAGCTAGTTTACTAATTCAACATGTTACATTACCTACGATTACCACCAATAATAAGGATTTCTTTTTCACCAAGCATTAGAGGTTAAAGAACTTATTTAATATTATGATGTCTTCTGCTACTTACAAAAGTAGTAATGTGTTGTTTTTGTTAATAAATCTTACTGATTTGTGTATTTGTATTGTTTTATAAATTACATAGAGCCTTTTCATAAATCCTTTTTTCCATAAACATATTTTTATGAAAAACTTTAATAAGTTATTGGATTTAACTTTAAACTTTAAGTTACCTAATGGGTTGTTTTCAGAGAATAAAATAACACTTTTAAGAAAAAAAACAACTAGGTAATGCGTAAGCCATTTTTTTCTGAAGTTATGTTTTTATTTTTGGAATGGGCACTCCTGGGTTACAATCATAAAGACTAAAAATAATACAAAATTTCAGCTTAATATCTCAAACGGTCTCCAAAATACGGCCATGTAAAGTTTTCAAAAAACCGTCAAAATCTCGCTGCGGCAAAACATAAAGATGTTTCTCCTGTTTAGGTAAAAACATGGGAAAGGTGTCATTTTTTAGCTTTTTTATGACTTTTCCAGTGGTGTATAACACATTATTAGTACTGTATTTAAAAAAAAACACATTTTTTTAAATTTAAAAAAAATATATATAAAATAGGTCGTATCATCACTAATTTGTATACCAAGTTTGGTTATGGAATTGTAATGGGGTCATGGTCAAAATAATGTTTTATTAGTGGTGGTTTTTACAATATCATCTATGTGTTTTAGCGTAAAGCTCAATTCAAAATATAAACCTGGATGGATAAAATCTAAAATAAAATAATCCAACAATTATTTAGATTCCTGTTAATTAATTCAAAAGAACCTACAAAACCTATCCTTTGTAAATTCAAAACATAAGCAAATGATTAAAAAATATAGCCTATTTCATAAAATTTGTTTTATTTCGATAAAATAACTATATAACAAAGAAGAGATAAAAATAGCAATAATATATTCTTAAAAATTACATTTTCTATTTATATTGTCATACATGTAATTGCAAGGTTATGAGTGCCATTTACAGAAGTTAGACAAATTCTAGAAAAATCATTTAAAGAAAAGTAGGAGATTAACTAATAAATATTATTATCTAGAGAGAAAACTATTCAATCGATTTCGAACAAATTTGCACCAAACACGTTAATTAGGGCTGTATAGATGCACGAAAAAAGGTTTTGAAAATTTTTGAAAAACAACCCCTTTTAT
>JAGFPH010021565.1:0-13253 GCA_018207615.1 Philaenus spumarius | reverse complement strand
TGACAGCTGTCATCATCAATCAGTCGGACCAGAGCGCCATTGAATACTACTCACGCTGTTCGTTAAAAGTAAAACAAAGAGGTATAATTATTTGGGCACTTTTACGTTATACGACCACACGGTTCGAACTGAAATTTTTCATTTATCATTTTGACTTTAGCATGTCTTGAACAACATCCTAACCGTATTATTCTTATCAGTATTCTTGTTTCATCGTGCGTAGTCAGAAGGGCAATAGTACAGAGCGGCGGGCGACTGCATAGTGTAGCCAGTTATCAATCAAGTTTTACTTAGTGCAGACCATGTCGCTAATCGGGTTAGGTTAGATTAGGTTTTTGTTATATGCCTAATCTGAACATCATAATAAATGCATCATAACAAACAAATTTTGTTTAGAACGTCTTTGTAGGAAAAAGTAGCCGTGTGGTCTTTATAATGCATTATTTTACGCTGAACAAATATGGTTTAGTTTGCATACTGCTGTGATTCTGCAAAAACGCACTATGTTAAGTAGCTTTAGGAAAACAATAGTATTTTAAAATTAAAGCTTTCGTTTTTTCCAGTTATTTTACTTTACATTTTTTCATATAGTATACATTTTTAAGGGTCAATAACAAGGACCTGTACACTAAATGCAAATAAATACCCCAGTAATATACTATAGCCTAGCATAATTGTAAAACAAAAAATATGGTTTTGAGTGCGTCTTAATACGTCTTAATTGTATTACATGTTTGTATATACAAATCCAGTTTATTAAATACTAGTGGACCAAGCAATGCTTCGCTATTGCTTGATTTAATTTAAAGGGTAGTTATTCCATTTCATTACATTGACTTAAGGGTTGGCTCTAGTAAAACAGAAAGCAACCTGCTACTCCCTACAGCGGCGGTAGGTTACGCGGACATTGTTCATCCTAAATCCATTTAAAACCCGCAATTGTTCAAATAGCGTTTTTAAAAAAATACCAAACTCTTGGGGATAAAATTCTTCATCCGAATGGCTTGGTAATTTTTCACTACAATTAATATTTACAACGTAAAAAAATAAAAAAAATAATTTAAAATCACCCTATAGCGGCGGTAGGTTACACGGACATTGCTCAGCCTAAATACATTTAAAACCCGCAATTGTTCAAATAGCGTTTTAAAAAAAAACCAAACTCTTGGGGACGAAATTCTTCATGTGAATGGCTTGGTAGTTTTTCTCTATAATTAATAATGACAACATAAAAAAATATTAAATATCAATGTTTTAAATTGTTAATAAATATTAAACAAAATGTTTTTCTTAGTTTTGGAAAAGCCATTTGCATGCATATTGGCCATAGCTTTAAAATGACATATTGTTCATAATTATCCGATCAAAAATAAAGAAAAAAAATTGGATTTTAATTTAACATTGGTCATATGGAGTGTCAGCCAACATGGCCGACAGCTAGAGCCGACCCTTAAGTAATCGAATTGCAAAATGGTTTTTATGCCACTTAAGAATATATACTCCACAAATTTAGACTAACTTTGACTACAGATAAATGAAAACAAATTTTTAACATTAGCTGATTACATGTGTTGACATTTTATATTTTGACTTAAATTGCGCATATATGGTCAATATGTAAACAAATTCAATCTGGCTTAAGGATAACATGGCGACTTTGATTGCCACTTTGGCGAAGCACTTACATACATTGAGCTCATTTTATGGAACACACAACTTCAGAGTGAGCTCTTTAAAATGCCACCAAAAACGTCAAAATCGGTAAAAAAACCGATTGTTCTACTCACAAAATAACCCCTATCAAATTAATTACTTATAGACAATTGAAAACTGTACACAATTATAATCTATATCAAGCACTTTAAGTTCATAATTAGTTAGCCAAAATAGTTTAGAAAAATCTTAATTGTGTCTTTTAAATGACTATGTGAATTAAGCATACAACTTGAGCTATAACATGTGTCATGGAAAATGTACTTTACATTTGCAGGTCATATTTGAAACACATTATAAATGTGAATTTGATCGAAGGTTAAACGGTAAATAATATGATTCGGACTCCTTTATTGTTTGTTTAGCTTTTGTTCTGCAATCAATTTTAAAATACAGGGACGTTTTTTCTTTCAGTAAATAATACGATGAGGCTATTTAGTTAACTTAGTTTTGTAGCCTATTTCAAGTAAAATACGTGGGCCAGTGTGTGCCCACGTAGAGGTTTATAATAACAGAATCGTAATAAGAGACTTGGAACTTTAACATTAGTTACTCGAGGAAACAGTTGTAGGAATTAAGTTATTATTGCAACTATAAAGAGTTTACAAACCACAATGTAGTAATAAATAGTAGGTCAAGTATAAAGTCCCATTTCCACTATACGGGGATGTATAAACTAATTGTATTTCAAAAAATTCAAATATTGTAAATTCATTTTAGGAAATTCGTTACTACTACGCCTCTCTTAATTGAATATTCTTGTGCAAGGGTACCTTCGTTGAGGAAAGGGAGGTAGAACTGGAAGTGTATTTGGGGAACTAATCCTTGCATAATTGAGTTTTAAGAATTGCTCGTCCAGAATATTAATTTTTGCAGTTTACTTTTAATAAGTTCGTTGATATTAAGAGCAGAATTATTTACAGTTTAATCAGTCTAAATAATACTACTCTATTAACTCTGAGGGATATATTGTTGAAAAACAATATCCCAAAATACTTAAATAATAATATTATTAATGTCAAAACACAATGAATATATTCCAACATTTAGCCCAAATCATTGGTATTAGAAAATCTTTTGACTACAATTGTTATTAGATTACATCTTACTTGACTCAACTTTCAAATAAGTTTACATACCATTTCCTTACTCAAGGGGTTTTGTGAATGTTATCTTAATATTTAAAATGTACAACTTTTAATGTTGTTAGGAAGGCATTGAAAAAAACTCTCTAAAGCATCAAATAATTAATAAATCTTAAAGCTAAGGACTAATTATCTTGGTATATATTTTATGTTCAATTTATAAAAAAAAATTAATAAATTGTAAAAATAAATAAATACATTTTTCTCTTAGATTTGTAAAAAAATGGGAAACATCATTTATAGTTCGAAACGTTTATTATTTTATTTGTAATTACAAAAAATATTGAAATGAGAGAAATTTCCTGAATTAGCCATATTAAAAAATTCCGTGTTCATGCCAAGTAATTGCAATTTAACAGAAACTCTTTTAGTGACAATGCCTGTCATAAAAATAGATGAAAAGCTTGATTATTTAATAAATTAAATAAAAATATGTCATGATAATAAATTTGCCTTAGTGCACCTTTGTAAATGTGAATTTGTGTATACATGTGAGAGTTTATTTCTTCAATTTGTAAATATATATTTTTAATATAATTTAATTTTGTATATGTAATTAATTTGGTTTAATCTTATGTAAAATGTTTTATTAAGTTAAATTGTTTGAATGTAAATATTAAATGTACATATTGCCACGTCGCACACGCGCGTTTCGTAAGCTGTCGTGCTCAAAATGTTTCGGGCCCTCGTTCTGACGCAACTTGCCGCTTCTCACACGCGCACCTACTCAAAATTCGGGTTCTAACGTCACTTGTTACGTTGCACCCGCCTCTATTTTCTATTTTATTTGCCCTTAAATATTTTTTGCGCGTATACGTGGACAAGAAATAGGAAATACGCTAACTTTCCTTAATCTTAAAAGATTTGTTTGTAATAAATACACTTTATATAATATTTCACTAGCTCTAACCGGACTCCTCCAGGCCGTGCCGTTTAAAGTTATTATGTCACACACAAGAATTAATAGAACCTTATCAACTAACTTATTCTAGAGCACTGGTTAAATTTTTGGTATAGGGTAGTGAACTCATAAATGAAAGAAATTAAGATTTGAAAATTAAAACTTTTTTTAATTTCAAAAACAAATTAATTTTTCTTTCTCCACTTCTTAAAATTTTCAAACAAACATATTACTGATATTTACACATATGATATTATTTACATTTATTTTGAAACGCTTTTATACCATTGTGAGAATAGGGAATATTCCTGAATGATTTTACTTTTACACTTTCCCCTGAATTTACTATTACTTTTGATTTTACTTATTACAATTTTTATTTCTGGATTTTATTTACTTTAAAAATTATATAGCTTGGTTATTTGCTACTCACAAATAAATATGATTGATCGCAGCTTTCCTCCTAGGTGGTTTAGGCCTTGGAATGAAGTCCTTGATCCTCTTCTTTCTTCCTTCCTCCCAGGATTCCACATCTTCCTTAAGGTAGAGCGATTTCTTACGGCCCGCTGACTTGTACCGGAGTTGGTGATATTCGCCAACCTACTGCTGCTTCTGCAAACTTTGACGTGGTCCTTGGATGGCTATCTGAACGCAACTCTATCTTCAATCCCTTAAGATCTCTCCTCTTCTTTAAATTATAGCGATTTATTACGGCCCGCCTAACTGTACTGGAGTTGGTGATATTCGCCGACCTACTGCTGCTTCTGCAGACTTGTACGTGGTCCTCGGATGACTATCAGTTCGCAACTAAATTTAATTCTCCTTTCCTCTACCTCGTACTGTTCAAATCGAAGTCAAGAGACTTACTCTTCCCTTTTTAGCAACTTCGTTTCTCTGGTGATTTATTTGGGTTTTCTAGCTTGTAGAATCTTCCTTTAATTATTTAAATTAGGTTCCACGACTTTATTTTAATTAATCCACTTTAGTTTCGTCGATAATTAATTATTTCATTTGCAGCGCAATAAGTAATTGTATTGGCTTCGGTGGTGGTAACCATTACGTCATCCCTCTAGCTCACCTCACACTGTTTACACAAGTTGTGCTAGTCTATACAGGAATTATGCACTTTTGGTATTTAAAACTTTCAAAGTGCTCTAACTTTGTAACCCCTGGTCCGATTTTGGATTTCTGTGGCTCATTGGATTCTTGACCATCTTCTGATTCCTTCCTCCTTTGAGTTGTAGTTCTAGGGTTCCTGGTTCTCAAGTTATCGCCTTCGTTAATTTTACATTAATTTTGAATTTTAACTTTTTCAAAATGGTCCAAATTTGAATTTTCCTGGTTCCATCTTCTTCTTCTGGTTCCCAAACTTCCAAAACTGTTCTTCGTTTTTCCTTCTTCACTTGGGGCACGGTTCTGTGGCCTATTATCTGTGAATCGTCGGATTTTGGATTTGGCAACCCCCCTTTTTGGTTTATGCCCCCTTCTCACATGGTATCTTACATAAACATATATATTACACCTTATTTCATATATATTTATTACTATATAATCTTATTTCCCTTGATTTAATTAGTTATTTTAGTTTGTTTATTTTTGAGCCTTTTCCGTCAAAATTATTTAATTAGGTTAATTTATTTTTGGTTAATTATTATTAATTTATTATCCTTTACTTTATACCCCATTTAGGCCTTTGAATTATTTTAATTTGTGGATTTTAGCATTTTTCACCAAAGTATTTGCTCTATAACTTTTTAATTATTTTAATTAAAACAATTATGTTTATTAGATTATGATTGTCTTCTTCTCCTCTATACATTTCATTAAAAAGAATTTACTATTTTTATATTTAAAAAAACTTAAAAAATTTAACATAGCCTCTTATGGTGCATGGCAACAGTACAGAGCTCTGCAACTTTTGACAAAACTCGACAAGAATTATCCTGTCGATTTCCCTTAGAATAATTCACTGAGCTTTGCTTCTACTACGTTTAACATTGACTAGGCCTGCAATTTACAATACAATTATTTTAAATTACTTCCTTTCTTTTTACATAAATTTTTTCTTGTGATACCTATTTACAAAGTGTTATTTTACTTATTTCTAACTCTACATTTGCATATCTAGGCCTATTGGCTTCTATATCTGACTTTTATTGTTAGACCTAATTACCCTAGTAATTAGCCCATTTGTGTCGGGTTTTTGCCCGTGGCAATATGTACATATTATTTACATATTAATCTCAACTTTCTTTTATATTGGTTTTATTTTTCAGTAAGTTACTTCCTTTGCAATACGTCCAAAAGTTTAATATTTAATATTTATTATCCAGATACCATTCTGGAGCTAGATTTAAAACTCACAGTTGAAAAACCACAGATTAAAACTCACAGTTAAAAATTGCCATAGTTTATCGTTTTCGTATAAATTTTGTAAATTGCACCTTGGTAATGTTTGACTCTTACACTTAGTTGTTGATATAACCTTTGCAACATACTATTTTTACAACTTTTTATTATTTATTTTTGTTTTAAATTCTTTAAAACAAATACCTAATCAGTAAAATAAAAAAATATATGTATAAAACAAAAAAACATACAAAAATGATACAGTCAAAAGTCTATCTTTGCTGTAATTCTTTTCCGTAACAGCTTAAAAACAAAGTAATAAATTGTTCGTAAGTTTTAATCATAAACCAAAATGGGATTTTTATGAAACATTTCATAATTTTGTTTGATTGTTTAAAAGCTGTTACTGATTGAAAAGTTTTTTTGGACTGAGAAAAGCATTGGTTTAGTTAGTAAAATTTTGCTTTAGGTTGTTTCTTGTTACTATTCAATGTTTTTTAAATTTAAATAATTTTTAATTTTTTATCGGAAATATCTTTTTTTAGAGCTTTTATCTATGTTATACAGTTTAGTTTTAATATTCTTCTGAAATTTAAAGATCTAAATTTTATAAACTAATTTGTTGGGTCAACTTTATTCCTCGCCGATTTCATTAAATTTGTTACTGTTTGAAATATTTTAACTCTTGTTGAAGGTGGTGGTTCAAGGAGATAATTGCGTTCATTTCTATTTATAAGACTTTAAGAGATCTCTCACAAAAAGGTAAATAACCGAAATTAGTTATTTAACCAAATACATCATTATAGAACAATTGGAACGTATTAAGAACATTTTCGCCTTTTTTGTGAATACGTAAAAAAATCGAGACCTCAATATAGCCAATAATTTTCAAAAATTGCGAAGTGGATGGGTTTATGTGAAAGGAGACTGCGTATTTTGAGCGAAGCTTTAATCCTGGACAAAATGGAAGCGAATTCACAGCAGAATTTGAATTGAAGGTATTGCAAAATAGTTTATAAACTTGTTAAAAGGTGTTTAATAACGTAAAGCTTAATTTTAAGTCAGTCATTACGTTCGTAAATCTTGCATCCGCCCATAAAACGGTGTATTTGATCAAATTATCCGGTTTACTATGGGAAATGAATTTTTCTTAGTCTATGCCGGCTATCTCAGGTTTTGTTGATTAGGAATTTAATGTGTATTCTTGTTTATAGTTATTTACATGACGAATCGAGCCATTTTGCTGTAAAACTGTAAGCAATCATCCATTGTAAATATGAGTTCAATTTGACAAAGTTGGCTTAAACTTAGGCAAATTGTACGAGACATCCAAAATATTTTTTGAATTGTCTTTTCGCCATATGGGCAAGGTCATTTTCATTCATACTTTTATAGGAAGCACTCAATTTATTTATGCCTGCCGAATGTGCCTACACTTGATAGGAGGATTATTTTTAACGTCCTGAAGGGCATTGGGAGATCCTGCACCAATGTTTGAATAAGCTACTTCATAAGCTACTACATAAATAAAGCTGAATTGACTGATGCTGGTCAGCAGACCATGAGATTTCAAAGAACTTTAACACTTTTGAGAAGCATTGATATTTTTTTCTAGCATTTCGTCAACACTTTGATTGTTGATCAAGAGAGACTGTAACAAAAATTTTTCCAGATACTAGATCTAACAAATTTCCATATGTGGTGATAGGGGATAATTGAGTCCCTAATGTGGAAACAATTCTTAATGCGTCTAGATGCCTAACATGTAAAATAACCGAGTATTATAGTCATGTACCATTTTATCGGTAATTTTATTTACCAATAAATCAAAATATATATCAACAAAGTTGCATTTTCCAGTTTCTCTGAATAAAAACTATTCAATTTAAAAAGTAAGTTTAAAGAAAAAATAAAATCATAATTTAATTCCCATTAGTCATTTGTGTTAGAATCTGGTTATTACATCTGGGAGTATTGTTCTTTTGTCCGTTACATAAGGTTGGTTTCATATATTTCTGCTACTTCAAAGACTTCCTCTTCAACGAACAGTTACAAACCTCTAATATCTAAATGCTTGAACAATAATATTTAACCACTTGATGTGGATTATGAATGTGTTGTGTTAAAACTTGTACATTAATTGTTCATTCCCTGAATTTGTGTATTCGTTAGTACATCTTTCCACGCCTTAGTTATGTAAACGCCATTTCAAAAAAATACTTACCAAAAGTAAAACACCAATGTCAGAGGCATATCAGTTTCAAAGTAATAAAACTAAAGTGGCTCTTAAGTTCACACAATTTGTCCTAGTCGTTTATTGCTTTGAAACGAAATATGTTTACAAGTAATTTCTCTTACATTTTAACAGTTTTACAATGTTTATGTAACAATATTATCATATTGTAGTGGAGAGTTCTTCATTATAAATTAGTGGAGAGTGGTGTGCTTCAATTATCTACATATATATAATCCAAAAACCACTCGCTCACTCACCACGAAATCTCAAAAACCACTTAACGGATTGGAATAAAATTTGGTATGTAGCTTCCTCTAGGGCCTAGGTGCTCACTAAAAAAGGTTTTAAAAAAATTCGAAATTTTAGGATGGTTGGGGGGGGGGGGGTCAAAATTACAAAACAAAACACCAAACGGATTGGAATGAAATTTGATATGTAGCTTCCTCTAGGGCTCTAGATGCTCGTTAAGAAAGGCTTTAAAAAAATTTTAAACATGGGGGGGGGTATTAAAGTTACTAAAAATCCCCATATTTAACTTTGATTTGTCTGTCTGTGCAAAGCCGGATCGGGCCAGCTAGTTTACTATTTTTATGTATTCAGTTATATTATTCAATTATAAAATATATTTAAATTATTATATTTAGGCTAACTCAAAGAAACCTTACTTCTATGGGATCTTAAAGTATATTGAAAAGATTAAACTCACTATAAGTGTTTTATTTATTTGTCTATAAATATAATCTATCAAGAAGTACCGAATGAAACCTTCCGTTATTATTTTATTGTAAATCATTTGGGGAAGGTTTGGTGTTGGTGTGTAATAAATAAATATTTGAAAAATATAACACAATAATAATACAATCGTTGAAATTAAGATAATTATTTTTAATAAGGGTGAATCCCTTTTCTGTTTAGTCAGTGTCGAAAAATATAAAACAATTATTTACATTCAAACCGGAGTAATTAGCAACATTGTATGTATTGTAGACGGTGTCAATAATATATTACCATTTGAATTAAAATACTTAAATTTATGTTTTCGTATAGTGATAGTAATAAGTTTAAAACAAAATTGACTGACACTTGAACTTTAAAATGAGTCACGCCCACAATACAAGACTCCAGATATTTTGCAAGACAAAGTATATAATATAATTGACATTACAAAACAAAACAGATACTAACGTAACTCTCGTTCCGATCTTGGTAACGTCCATCTCTAATCTATTAAAAATAATCATATTTGAATACCTCTAATGGCTAAAACGTTATGAGTTTTAATCCATAATGTGTAACCCAATTGTATAAATTACATTTCTTAAACGTCTTGCGTTTCCTATACCCCCAACTTCATTTCTAAATTACATGCGTCGAGATTGTTTTGAAAGTAGCTACAAATTTTAAACGAATACAGAAACACTTAAAGTCATATAAAAGGTTGTACGTTGTAAAGTCGTTAACAATTTATTTCCATAGATATGAAAATGATATTTAAAAGACCAAGATTTTCTTGTTGAGTAGTGAGTATAGCCTACATTTAAAATAAAATAAAAAATAAATTAATAAAGTGCTTTAGGGACAAAGAAAGGCCGTTTTATCCCTACAGAGTCTTTGTCGGGCACTAAGTAATTACTTCAGTTTGTCCTTTGTAAGAGTCGTTTCTGGGAATATTACTTTGAAAGATTTAGTATCTGACTTTAAACAAACACAATCACCAACCAGTTGAATAATACCGATGCGATATACATAATAATGTTCTCATAAGAACAAATAAATACATTTAAAATTTTAGTAATTAATTATACATATAATACATTTTTTTTTTAAATAGAAGCAAACAAGTTTTTAATTTATAATTTTCGAATTAATAATAAAAACTATTATAATTATAATTATAATTAACGCAGTTATAATTTGTGTTGAAACATTATTTTATGAAATAAAATTTTCCAACTATAAAGCAGGGAATAGTGACTGCTTCATTGGAAAACTCAAATATCAAAGCTATCCAGTTGGCATCTGAGGACTGGTAGCACCTGTGGGAGCTTAAGTACACATTGTTAAATGTTTCAGTTATTTAGCTTTCAGTAAAATATGATTTTAATGAACCAAACACGATTTTTAATTAACACCCCACCTACACAAGCCAATGTGTGTAGAACGAATAATCAGACAGGAGAGATACTGTTTATATTTTTAGATAATCAACGATTAATTTCTTTTATAAATAATTTTTCGAACTTTACAAGTTGCATTTGGATATGTAAATTCATTGATAAATTATTCGTCTTATATGATGAAATATTGACCGATTTTGTATAGACTTTTTTAATGGAATTCACATTGAAATATTTGTTAGGTGATATATTGCCAAATACTCAATATAGGCCTAAGCGTGGAACAAATTTTACTAAATCTGCTCTAACAAAATAGAAAAATCTAAAGTTAGACTACTTACTTCAATGTAAATACAATTGTTTATTATAAGCATTACATAATTCCATTCTCTAAAACAGTACACGTGTTATGATTGTATAAACTGTTAAATACCCAATTGCTTAAAAACAATCTCAATTGTTTTTGCAATGTTCTTTCTCGTTAAAGAAAGTTTAAAGAAAATAAAGTATTAGTATTCATACTAATCTACTTAGATTTTATAATCGACACTATTATTTATTTTTGACACACACAATGGATACCTAAATTATTTTTTCGTATTTAGTTAAAGCCTGTCATATTTCCAGTGTCAACCTTATGGAAAAAATAAAAACGTAGTCTTGACGATGCAACTTGTACATTATGCCCATAAACACTATTGAATATAGATGGTGTGACATCCGTGAAAAAATACCAAAATACGGAAGAAAAAGTAAATGGTGCAGTCGTAGGTCGCCCGTCAGGAACGAAGTTCATCGCGCCTTTTCTTTAACTCTTTTACCAGCCTTAACGGCAACGTACACACATAATTTTAATTGTTCAACTGCCGTTTATTATAAGATTGTTTTTTATACAAAATATTAACTGTTTCCATACGTTTAGTGTTATTATAATAAAGGTATAGAATTCATTATAACACCAAAGCTAAGATGGAAAACAGTTAAATGCACATTTATTGTATATAGATTCAATTAAGACAAAATGTTGGTTCATCCGTCTAGGCCTATCCTCAAATTATTGTGTGTATGTTTAATTTATTTTACCTGTCTTAACGACAAAATACTTACAATAATTTTAGGTTAGGCCTAGACTTAAAATTACTTTCTAGGCCTAACCTAAAATTAAGTAGATAATTAAGTAGGTATTATTGCTTGACGATAATATCTGAACTACGCCGGACGAAAGCTATCGTCTCTTAATTTAAATTGATAAACCAAAACACTCGTTTCATCAATGTATTTACATTCATTGCCATAAAAACCAATTTGGTAACGCTTTTTCGTAACTCGTATTTTATATTTGTCATTGCCTTAACAACTAATTAATAAACTTTTTTTTGCGTTACGCATTACATTTTTTATTTGTTAACTCCTACCGCAACCCGCGTTATGGAACTACGTTCCAAAATCTAAATTTTGTCGGTTACATGGCATTATAATAATTTATAATGTTTTATATATTAGCCTATTTAAGGTAAATAATGTTTTCAAAATGCTACCAATTATTATATTTTGTTTCTTAAAATTCTAAACTCCAAACAAAACTAAATTTGCCTGAACTTACAGTCTCTATTCACATTGCCTCTTGTTACATTATGTTTTCAGTTTGTAAACATATGTATTTTGGTAACACTTCTTATTAAAAAAAAAAAAACTCTTCAGATGATGCTATCTATTTAGTTTCTAAACATGTATACGTTGGTAGTACTTCTGAGTTTCAGAAAAAAACTGGCAACACTGTTATACATAACCCCAGAGTGTGACTGACAGAGTTACCTTTGTTAATTCGTCTATTCAAGTTTTAGTTTTGGGTGGTTTGTTCTGTAAAATACGTTAAAGAATGTTAAAACCGATCATTGAAGTGAACAGTATTGAAGTGAACATATTGAAAAATTTTAGTTTATGTTTTTCTATTAGAATTCCTGGTCAACCGCAGCAGCACTTACAGCAAAAAAGACAATGTCAACCTTTTCTATTTCCTAGTCACTATGTAAAAATCGTCTCACGTCTCACGTTTAGTAATTTTCAAAATGTATAGAGTCAAAATTATACAAAGCAAAAATGTTATCTGTGTTACTCGAACGTTTTAGTACGTGTAGTGTGAATACAAACAATCTCTCTTCTCAGAACCCATCCGTAACACACAATCACAATACCCCGCACGTTCTACTTTTATTGTCCGATTACTCCAAAGGGAAATTGTATAAAGTATTTGTACTGATTCCCTTTGAGTTTTGTAACCAATTCGTTTTGATCTCCAGAGATTTCCTAAACATCAGTCTGGTACAGTCTCTTACTGCACCCAAAATAGCTTACATCAAATAGCTTGTATCAATAGAAAATAATTATCAGAATTGTAACGTTTTAATCTATATTTATCAAAGTTTAAATCTTTTACCCGGTAACATGTTTATGTTTATGTGTTGGTATTTTAATATTTTTCATATATTTCCTCAACGAAGCATTACTTTTGTGTTGCATGAATAAGTGTGATTTATCATTGTATGATTAGGACATGTTGTAATTCAAGATTCTCAGTTTTGGATATAACTTGCCTCAAAGCACACACACAAAACATACATATATAAATAAATATGTATATACAGGGTGGACCAGCTAAAGTGTGACAATAGCTAACTTTTAAAATACGATTCGGACAAAAATGTTTAAATAGTACATCTACCCTTAATTTTTGAGACCTTTTGGACTGTGTATAAAAAAATTTCAAAATCCGCCATTTTGAACCCAAAATG
>JAGFPH010021564.1:0-13253 GCA_018207615.1 Philaenus spumarius | reverse complement strand
TGCATTATCGAATTTTTTCCAGACAAACCATTGCTCGGACGAAATAAATACATATGACCTTTTTTGTTGAAAAATACCTCCCCTACACGGTGGTATTTTTTATTTTCCTCTATCTTCATCTCAGCTCGAAATATTAAGGATAATCGGGGAAAAAATGATAATAGATTTTTTTTTCGACTTTGGGAAATCGATAGACTGGTAAACTTTTTTTATGTTAATCTACATACTTTAAGGTACTTATAAAAAAAAATTCAGCCGTATTGCAAATTACTGGTACTTTTGGTCTAAATTGACCTTTACCGACTGGCCTAAGGATAAATACATATTTTTAAAATGATGTTTTTCTAATGTATATTTAATTAATCTGCCTGTGAATTTCCACGGGGGGCTTACTAGTTTGATCACAAAATGAATATTGCCTTTATATAAATTCACACTGTCGGATGAAAACTTTATAATTCATTCTTCGACAATTTTTTAATTGGAAAATTATCAACAATTTGAAACGAGTACATCCTGCGTAAGACGCAAGTCGGCAGATTATAACGTCTGACGTCATAGCCGGCTATTTCCGTCTGCATTCGCGATCTGCTGCGATCAAAACAGTCTAAATTTGCTTCCACCAGCATCAGACGTTTAGACTGGTTCCAAATCTCTTGCACAATGTTGTGGTTGCATGGTGCCAGTACAATAAAAACCAAACAAACCAAAACACCAGCAAATAAATGTAAAATATAAACTTCTTTGTTTGTGTCCTATATGTTTTACATTGTAAATAAATATATGCAATTTGTTAAATACGGTCATATTATTCCTCTTTAAAAAAAATATTATTATTATTATTCACATGTTTCACTGTAAACATACATATAAGAACATGAATACATAAATACAAAACAATGTAATCCTACTTAGATTGCACTTAAAACCAAAACAAAAGATAATATACAAAAAAGAATACTTCCCTACATACAAATTACTACAGACACAATAAGCAGTACAACAGTGAACAAATGTAGGGGTCTTCTAGGGAAACGCCAGTTTGAGGCTTCCACCAAAAAGAACAAAAACAATATCCAAATGGAGAGTTCTGTAGGTGCCCTAACTTAACCACAAGAAACAAGCATATATGATATCTATATACCGGGTGTCCCACGAAGAGGTCCCTATTTTTGAATTAATATATTAGATGCACCCAACACTCTACAAACCTGAAACTCAACAGTCCTAACATAAACATATGTAAAAGAAATACACCTGAGTATCAGTTAATTCTGACATATTAGGACAAAATGGCGGGATATCAAAGAAATAGTACCTTTTCGTTAAAATAGTTTTATTTGCTTAAGTGTTACAACATAATTATTGAATTTTAACGATGTTACTAAGCACTAAACAACGTTAGGGAATTAAAGATATAAGTAACTCATAAATAAATTAAATCTATTTGATCCATACACCTTATTCAAACTGATGTCCATCGATCGCAATGCACTGATGACAACGAAATAGAAAACAGCCATACGCTTTGCTGAACAACTCTCGAGGTATCAACAACAGTTCCTCTTCGATCAACCTCATTAGTTCGTCGTCTGTCGCAATGTTATGACAGTAAACCTTCTCCTTCAAAAAGCCCCACAGAAAAAAGTCACAAACAGTCAAGTCTGGAGACCTTGGGGGCCAGTCCATGAAGCTGCTGCCACGACCTATCCGACGGTTAGGAAGATTTTGGTCCAAAACTGCTTTGGTCACATTAGCATAATGCGGAGGAGCTCCATCCTGTTGGAAAAAAAACGTCTTTCATCTCAGGCTGAGAAATATGAGGAACTATGTGATTGCTTAAAACTGATTCATACCTTTCTCCAGTCATTGTTTGTCGGGATATGTCATTCGACAAAACACCATCCTTGGTAACAGCAGCCCAAACTGTTATACCTGTTGATTTTAATTTCTCTTCTTGTAAGATATGTGGATTTTTTGTGTTATAGTAGAATGACAATTATGCCTGTTTACAGTTCCTGTTCGATAAAATGTCGCTTCATCTGAAAACACGATTCCTTCATGCCATTATTATTAGCTAAACGAGAATTTTTAGAAAGATGCTGTTTTTTGCTTGTGGTAGGGTACATTAAAGGCTACAAATAAGCCAAATTTGATCAAATTCCTTAGAGCCGTTTTTTTATAAAAAAATAATAACTGATTTTTTGGGGGTTTTTTGGCCATCAAGGGGTTGTTTTTCAACATTTTTCAAAACCTTTTTTCGTGCATCTATAAAGGCCTAATAGACGTGTTTGGTGCAAATTTATTTGAAATCGATCGAACAGTTTTCGCTCTAGATTTGTGTACATACAGACAGACATTTTGTAAAAAACACTTTTTTGGACTCAGGGGGTCCCAAAACGGATATGTCCACAAAAATCTCAACATCGATTTTTTTTTGCGATCACTATACTTTCTCTATACTATATAGTATAGTGAGAAAGTAAAAATTGACGATATAGAGTTCAATTTCGTCTAGTTTAAACATTGCTGACAAATGATACAAACAATTTCAATCGGACCTTTCAAACTAGATTTGCGGCTGATTTTAATAAATTTGTATTCAAACGGATCCGTTTTAGTCCAATTTTCACCAAATTTAAAACCGAATTAAATTTTTGTTCTGAATTTTATGCAATCGACATTTAAAAAAACCCTAACAAATTAACTTTTGATTACATTTCCGATATGTTTAGACCGATGTAAAATTGCTTTTGTAAAAAACTCGAGCGAAATCCGTTCTAAATATGCTCGAGTAAAACATCCATTAAAATGTACACTATTTCGGATTCAGAGGTAGGAATTAGAAATGTGGCTGGCGACAGTGGCGGTTTTAGCCCGGGGCAGTGGGGGCAGGTGCGGTAGAAGTAAAATTCAAAAGCTAAAATATGAAAATTTATTTAAACAAAATTATAATCAGTCTCAAATCATGTCGTAAGGTTTTGGACAATTAAATTTACCGGCTTGAAAGCGACACAGTTCTGCCAGACTATTTGTACGCTCCTTGTAGTACTTTAGATGTCCGCGAGATAGCGCAGCAACGTGGCATTTACGATTGACATCCTTTTATAAATACTTGTAGTTTCGTTGCTGTCCAATAGGTTTCGCGGCTAGCGCCATATCTGTTTCAAACTCCAAACGTTTTGTTTCCGTTTACAGTATAATATGCATACACTATACAAAGTGTTCATAAATTCCCTTTGACACAACCCCCCCACCTTCATTATTTTTGTTTCTGAAACTAGGTTAACAAAACTTTTTATATTTTTCTTGTGTTGTTGTTTGAAATTGTATATTGAATTTGTATAAATATGGTACAATTTGTTTGACATATCTGACCCTATATGATTGGGGGGGGGGGGGGTTTAGGGGAGTTAACAATTTCAAATATAAAGGTAAAGCATGTAATACACCATTGAAAAGCTTATTAAACGAAAAACATAGTGGCACAAACTAGAGGTTAATATCTTACTTAGTTTCAAAGTAGTCACAGTTCTAGAAAAAAACATAGGCTACAGCTTACTTATTCCTAATATTAACAAATTAATAACCTTATTTGACGTTATGATAACAATATCATTTTCCAGAACTTTGATTGTCCATTACTTTGAAACGAAGCAAGATACTACGCTCTAGTTTGTGCCATTCTGTTTCTCTTTTAATAAGCTTTTCAATAGTGACCTACCTTTATGACCTACCGTACCTTTACATTTGAAATTGTTCACCCCCCGCCCCCCTCAAGCCATCTAAAATAATAGAGGGTCAGATATGTAAAACAATGTTTTTCCTGTTATGCAACACAAGATATGTACAAAGTTTTGTTAACTTATTTTCAATAACAAAAATATTAAAGGGGGTTTAAGGGACTTTATGAACGCTCTGTATACGTATTCGCACTTTAACGGCAACATTTTACGACTGTTTGTTCCAAATTGGGTACACACGATGGTAGTAGCTCGAACGAGTTCGTTAACCAAAAAACCCAACAAACGGAAGCACGTTTTTTGACTGAAAGTAACAAAGTTGTAAGTTTATCGTACTAGAATGAAATTCGTTGTGGTTTTATCTAAACAAATAAATATAAGAGTTTATACTGCACGTTATTTTGATACGCCATTACAGCTCGTCAGGTTCAACCAAAATCGATCAAAACGTAAAAATACAATAGATAAACGGCACCAGAAACTGGCACATACTTTCTCACAAACATATTTAAATCATTAACACGTTCACTGCCAAGTCGCGCATGTGAGCTTGACACTGAAGAACACTGTGAGAAGTAGCCGACGCACAGTGCATTGCACGCTAACCCTCGTATTGGGAGTATTTTCAATGCACAATGCATTGCGTACTTCGCACGCCAACCCCCATGTTGTGAGTATTTTCAATGCAAAATGCATTGCGTTCTTCGCACGCCAACCCCCGCATTGGGAGTATTTTCAATACACAGAGCATTGCGTGCTTCCCATGCCAACCCCCGTGTGTAACCCCGACCGTGACTTCATAATGTATTACAGTAGGAGATGGGATAGTAAATTAGAGTAGAGAGTAAATATTATTATTATTACCTAAAGTGAAAAACATTAGATCGATTTCGAACAAATTTGCACCACACACGTCAATTAGGCCTGTATTGATGCACGAAAAAAGGTTTTGAAAAATGTTGAAAAACAACCCCCTTTATGGCCCAAAAACCACCAAAAATCAGTTACTATTATTATTAGCTAAACGAGAATTTGTAGAAAGATTCGGTTTTTTCGCTTATGGTAGGGGTACATTAAAGGCTACAAATAAGCCAAATTTTATCAAAATCGTTAAAGAAGTTTTTTTATAAAAAAATTATAACTGATTTTTTGGGAGGTTTTTTGCCAAAAAGGGAGTTGTTTTTCAAAATGTTTGAAAACGGTTTTTCGTGCATCTATACAGGCCTACTTTACATGTCTTGTGCAAATTTGTTTGAAATCGATCGAATTGTTTTCGCTCTAGCTTTTTGTATACATACAGACAGACATTTTGTAAAAAACACTTTTTGGACTCAGGAAAACTTTTTTTTAAAACGGATATTCCCACAAATATCTCAACATTGATTTTTTTGCGATCTCTATACTTTCTCTATACTATAGTATAAGTGAGAAAGTAAAAAAGTCCCCGGTTCAAATCCACGTGGGTGATATTACGGTGGGGACGTCTTCTGATCTGAGGCCTACAACCGAGATGCAAACTCATGAAGCGAAGCAGTCCAACACCGTACATAAATTGTACACATTGTACATAAACAGTGCAATTTCCTGCAGCTGAGCGCTTTGACATTGCCTCATTTAAAACCATTTTATAAGTCCGTCTTTTGTAATTGAGTGATGGAAAAAAACTGAATATTCTTTATAAAATTTCGGATCCGGCTTGCAAATTACTTTTCATTATTAATTTTTTATTGTGTTAGGAAAAAATTCAAACTTTGTACTTACAAAATGTCAATTACACAACAAAAGAAAAGCATTTGAAAAAAATCTAAAATGCAAAACGGACGCGTATTGTAATTGTGCTTAAAATGAGACCTTGCAAATAATTTTATGATAAAAACGAAATAAATGGTTTGAAATTTAACATTGCTCTTATGGGATAAAAAATCCAAGATGGTCGCCACTACAGCAGACCCTAAACACGTTCACTGCTACGCATATTTCGTATTTCCTATGCTAGGAGCTGACCTTTTATTTTTTATATTATTTATACTCTAAATGAGTAGAAATTACTTTATTTTTTTTTTTTATTTTTGAGCTTTATACGTAATAATAACAATACGGATCTTTTTGACCCAATAAGGGGGTTGGCGTGCGACGGACGCAATGCACTGTGTACTGAAAATACTTAAAATACAGGGGTTGGCGTGCGAAGCACGCAATGCATTTCCCAATACGGAGGTTGGCGTGCGAAGCACGCAATGCGTTGTGTATTGAAAATACTCCCAATATGTGCGTCGGCCGCTTCTCATAGTGTTCAGTGCAAAGCTCACATGTGCGTCCTTAGCAGTGAACGTGTTAAGCCCCATTACCCCGGACTAGCCCCCCTCTCCCCAAACTAGAAAATATCATATGGGCGCCCATGTTAGGTGCTCAACCCATCGAACGTTAAGTCATATGGGGAACGCCAGCTGTATAAAAGTCGTGAATCAATATAACAAAGGATTTGTTGAAACCGATTCAACCACAGATACTTGGTTACGTGTGGTCGGCTGCAATCCCATAAAAGTCAGGTAAATACGAAGTTTACCTTTTTGTGTGCATTTGTTTATCGGTCCGACATTGAAACAACCCACAACATTGAGTTTTAACCATAACCACCGGCGAACCTTGGCTCGGTGAACTGTACTGTAGTTGTATTCAGTAAATTAGTGTCAGTTGCTCGTCTTAGGCTGCATGCTGGTAAGCATAATTTAGGTTAATCGCTTGACTGGAGTCTGTTTTAAATATAAACTTTAAAAAAGCGGGTGTACTTATGTAGGCCTACATCCACGAGAAACAAAGTAGGTATTGCGCACGCGTAAGGTTCTTGTTTGATTTATTCTCGTCCATCAGTAGTAGGCCTACTTCAACAAATGTGAACCATAAGGTTTTTTGTTACAACTTATACTTTGAGTTTTGTATTGTTATTATAAGAATAATAATGTACATCTGATTCTGTCATGTTTGCTTACTGACACGTATGGATAGCGTATGCGCATGCCTCTTCTTGGGATATTGCTCTGAATTATTGGTACATAACATTATAATGAGGTAAAGTTAGTGTTTTTGTTTGTTTGTTTGTTTGTTTGTATGTAGGGGGTAATCTCTGGAACTACTAACCGATTGAAAAACTAGTTTTACTAATAAAAAGCTACACTATCGAGTAACATAGGCTAAAATTCATTTTGATAACAACGTTTTTTATTTAAATATTTGTAAATTTAGTCGGAAAAAATCTTAGGTTAGGCCTAGGACGATGAACCAACACATTGTATTTACATTTATTACCATTGCAAAAAATTTAATAAAATAACACATAAATCAGCTTTTTGCTCCAATATTTCCATTGACAGATGATTTCAACCTTTAAAGCAATTATTTGTATTTCTAACTTTTAGGTTAGGTTTTTATTAATATCTAGATTTGAGCCTTGCTGGTTCTTTTACCCTTTATTATAACTGCTGTTATAAAATATACGAAATAATTTGATTTGCACATTTAATTTAACATTATTTCTTAGCTTTAGGGTTATTATTAATCCTACACTTTTATTATAAAGAAAACATAAGATGATTATGTGTATGGAAGGGTCCAACAGGGTTGGCGTGCGGAGCACGCAGGGGTTTCACCTAGTTATTGGTATTTCAATAGAGTTATACAAGTTTGAGCTTCTGTTAATCTATTTAAATAAAAATGTAAATGTTGGTCTGTTCAAAATCTTAAATCTTCGAAAGTTCTTCATCGATTGCTTTGAACTTTTGACACAAAGTTACATTCGAATACACTAATGTCCTTATATATACTTTTTTTAAACAGCACCATCTGTTGGATATAAAAACAACACAAACTATACCAAATATTTTATGGCAATAGAACACCATACTAAATATTAATTAAATTTGTTCATTGTTGGTACAGTGATCATCTGTTTGCTCTAATATTTCCATTGACAGCTGATTTCAAACTTTGAAACAATTATTTGTATTTCTAACTTTTAGGTTAGGTTTTCGTAAACAATGCCTATGTATGTTAAAACGTAAAAAATATGGCGTCATGGTGTCTATCTAAGCCCGTCTACTAGTAGCGTAGAGAACGAGAAACAAAGAATTTTGTTTAAGTGTAGACCTGAACCTTGCTGGTTCTTTTAACCTTTGTTATAACCACGGTATATAGAATACTAACGGTAGGGTTCACGCGCATCTATTCTTGACGTCATCGGTGCCCACTGCTAAGAGAAATGAAAATCAGATGTTTATTATTGATTGCAGTCGTATTAACATTGCAGTCGTTTTTAGTATCGAAAACGTATGTACTTTGTAAACAAAATTTTACAGTACATTTTTAAAATAAACATATCTTTTGATACATATATTTGATTTTGAATATTAAAAAAGATTTGGATTCACAAAAAAATTCTCTATAACTTATTACATTCACAACCCAATGCATAATTAAAATAAATGTCAAATAATACAAAATAAAATTGTTCACCATTTGTCGAATTTGAAATAGTAATTTTTATATAGGCCTAATCAGTAAATATATTAAAATTGTTTGTAACAATCTTATTTTTTTATATTATTATTATAGATATGTTTTCTATATGTGGTTCAAAATTTATTAAAATCGGTTAAGTATTTTTAAAGTTATTCAATTTTTACATAAGGCTTCATGAGAAGCTTATGGAGCTTATGAGAAACTGGGCACCGATGACGTCACGAGTTACTGCTCATCCACGCGTGAACCCTACCGTTAGTATTCTATATACCGTGGTTATAACTGCTTTTATAAAATATATGAAATACTATAATTTAATTTGGACATTTAACATTATTTACCATCTTAGCTTTGAGGTTATTATTAATTCTACACCTTTATTATAAAGAAAACATAACATATGTGTATAGAAGCTTCCAACAGGGTTTGCGTGTAGAGCACGCAGAGGTCTCCACCAGTTTGCAAATATAGATCTATTGACGAGTAAATTTTAAAGCGAACAAAAATATAGTTTTGCCTAAATAATTTGATTTTATATTTTTGGGGTTAAAATCGTCGATTTAAGTATTCCTACGATTAAAATATACGATCTTTCGTTTTGTTTTTCGAAATTTATTTCAGGTCTTTGAGTAAAATGTTTCAATTTCTGTTACGTCTGCTTCCTGATGCGGGAATCAAATTATTCCAACGCGCGCATGCACTGTACCCTTTAGTCTACCGGAAAGTATATAGGCCTGCCTCGTGTAATTAATTGTAGGTTTCACGTTTACCATGTTGATAATCACTGACGATAGGCCTGGTTAGATTATAGTATAGTAAATGTCTTCTGAAGAACGAAGCAAACAAAAACGATTATAAAACAAAATACATTTTCAACGACTTCTAACCTCAAAACAGATCATGTAGCCTACATCTATAGGCTACTAATATTACAAAGAAGTAAAATGTGTTTGTTTGTATGTAGGGGGTTAATCTCTGGAACTACTGAACCGATTGAAAAACAGTTTTACTAATAAAAACCTACACTATCCCTGAGCAACATAGGCTAGATTAATTTCGATGTAAAGGGTTAAAACAACCCCTAAAGCAATACACATTATTGTTTATACTTTCCTTAAAGCTAGAGAGCTGAAATTTTGTACATTTATTTCTTACAAGGTACATGGAAAATTAGACTAGATTTGCATTTTGTCACGGGGTGAAAATGTGATAACAACCCATAAAACAATAAAAATTATTTGTTATATTTTCCGTAAAGTTAATGAGCTGAAAATTTTTACATTTATTTCACACAACATGCATAAAAACAGTATCATAGATTCACATAAGGGGTGAAAATGTAGTAACAAACCCTTTAGCCTAGTCAAATGTTACATCGGAACTTACATTAAATGGAGCATTAATGATTTTTGTAGAGGTGTTTCGGACCATTACTGGGACTACAAATCCAGATTTGCAAACCTCAAAAACCTGTGCTCGCAGAATGGTGGTCCAAAAACTGTGATTTTTTAGAACGTTTTTCGGTTTTTGTAAAATATTTCCTAAACTATGCCTTTTTTTTAGAAAAATGTGTTCTTAGCTTTTTAAAAGTATATTAAATTTGCTACAAAATGAGATCAAAATCGTTTTTGTAGGTTAAATAGTTACAGAGATACGGCTTTTCAAAGATTGGCATTTTTTTCGAAAAACTTAAAATTCGAAGTATTCTATACGTATTCTATACTTTGGATAAAGTAAAGCAAAGTAAACTTTGCATAGACTCTTAAATAAATTAAGGAATTCAAAAATAAGTTTTTTTAAACGAAAAACCTGAGCGAAAAAAATAAGAAACCACTATGTTACATCCTAATTAAAAATAAGTAACACATATTAGAATTTAATAGTAGAGCTTATTTTTATATAAAACTGGAAGACTTCGCCCCCTATTCACTTCGCTTGCCAATCCCAGCGGTGACTCGTTTCATAAGCAAATGAAAACAGGTTATTTTATATAAATAGGCCCTACTATTAAATTATAATATGTCTTATTTATTTTAATTAGGATGTAACGTAGTGGTTTCTTATTTTTAAATTCCTTACTTTATTAAGGGTTTATTCTTTAGCTTTAAGGAAAGTATAACAACAACATTTTTGCTACATTTTCAGCCCGACAAAATCCAAATCTAGTTTACTTTTTCTATGTATCTTGTAAGAAATAAATGTACAAAATTGCATCTCTCTAACTTTAATGAAAGTATAACAATTAATATTAATTGTTTTAGGGGTTGTTTTAACCCTTATATCAAAATTAATTCCAGTCTATGTTACTGAAGGATAGTGTAGCTTTTTATTAGTAAAACTATTTTTCCAATCGGTTCAGTAGTTCCAGAGATTACCCCCTACATACAAACAAATAAACAAAATTTTACCTATTTATAATATTATTAATAACAACCCCAAAGCTAAGATGGTAAATAATGTTAAATGTTCGAATCAAATTTTTCGTATATTTTTTAACAGCAGTTATAATACATTTTTAAAGAACCAGCAAGGCTCAAGTCTACACTTTAATAAAAACATAACCTAAAAGTTATAAATTTAAATAATTGCTTCAAAGTTTGAAATCAGCTGCTAATGTAAATATTTTATTCGATTGGTTGCTATGGTAATAAATGTAAATACATGTGATGATTCATCAGTCTAGGCCTAATGTAAGGCAATGACGTTAGGTTTGTTTTCCGACTAAATTTACAAATATTGAAATAAAAAAGGTTTTTATCGAAATGAATTATAGCCTATGTTACTCAGGGGTATTGTAGCTTTTTATTAGTAAAACTATTTTTTCAATCGGTTCAGTAGTTCCAGTGATTACCCCCTACATACAAACAAAAATTACAAAAAAATGTTACCTCTGTATAATATTAGTAGGCTTATAGATAAACCTGTTTGAATTTGCTTCGGCGCGAGTCACCGCGGGGGCTGGCGAGCGAAGCGAGAAGGAGGCGGAGCGCTCTAGTTAGTTATATAACAGTTTGAAAATACCTATATTCAACATGAGGAGGCACTATAAATTTAATATTTTGTAGTTACTAAAAAGGTGTTAGTATATAATAACTAGTAAACCCCCGTGAAAAATCACAAGCAGATTAATTAGATACACATCAGAAATACATAACTAAAAAAAAAAACACTACTTAAAAACCATAAATTCATCGTGACTGCTTATAGGCTAATACGCTAGAGTTAACGAAATCATGTGACGCTTGAAACTGTGTCACTGCCACTGTGCCACGCGACTGTCGTGCCACGCGAGTCGCGCTGCGTAGCCTAGCGATGTCAATAAGCGCTAATCCATTGATTTACGAATGTTACAAAAATCGCGTTGTGCTACGTCGCGTGACACGCGTCAATCGCGTCTCAATATGCGTATTGCCTTATACCCGTGTTCCCGGTCTGAATCCTACCTATTTAAACTGTTCGGTGCTCATCAACCACCTCCTACAATTAGGTCTTACCATAAGAGTCACTGCAATAGCTCATCTTGCCTAGGAAATTCGCTAACGAATGTTTTACGGTTAAAAGCGTTTTCGCACAGTGGCGTAGCGAGGTATCGTTCGCCCTGGAGCGTTTAATCTAGGAGCCCCCCCCCCCCCAATTGAACCCCCCCCCACGATGTTCAAAATTCATATCATAATTTTAAAGTTCTTACAGTTTTAGTTATACAGGGTAGAACAAAGTTAGTGTTAAAAACTTCGGGAAATGGTTCTATGGGTCAAAATAAACAGAAAATCAAGAATAATATTTTTTCGAAAAACGCTTAATTTTTCAAATATCCGCCATTTTGTTTCTTTTACTAAATAATTAATATCTAGAGAACGGTTTAACCGATTGAGTTCAAACTTATAGTGAAGTTTAACCTAACAATGATCTATCTTAAGAAAAGTAAGCGATTATATCCAATCATGCATTTCAAAATTGCGGCTGTTTGAAAATGTCAGACCTAAATTACTAAAAAACCGTACATTTAAACAAAAAATGTCAAGACACTTTTTTTGTAGCCCTTTTGATTCCCTATCGGTTGGTGTAACTGTTAAAACAATCGAATGAAGGATAAAGCTAAGTTATGTGTAATAATTGGTTTATTCAACCCAGCATCCTATACCAACACAGTAAATACTACAATATTGTATGTACATTTGCTGTCATTATCTTTAACTTAACTATTATTCTTCATCCGATTGTTTTAAAGTTAAATCATCCGATACGGAATTAATAGGGCTACAAAAAAGGTAGCTTGACATTTTTTGTTAAAAAGTACGGTTTTTGAGTAATTTAGGTCTAACATTTTCAAACAGCCGCCATTTTGAAATGCATGATTGGATATAATCGCTTATTTTTCTTAAGATAGATCATTGTTAGGTTAAACTTCATGCCAAGTTTAAACTCAATCGGTTAAACTGTTCTTTTGATATTAATTATTTAGCAAAAGAAACAAAATGGCGGGTATTTTGAAAATGAAGCGTTTTTCGAAAAAATATTATTCTTGATTTTCTATTTATTCCATCCTGTATAAATGTTTCAGAGCAGTAATTAGGTAAATATAACCAGTGCTAATGATCTTAAAATTTAATAGATTTTTTTTGTTAAAACTTTTATAATATAATGTTAAATTAAATGAAAAAATTATAATTTATCAAAATTGCTGTTTTTTTCACATAACACTTTTTTTGTATTTTATAATGTCTAATATTGAAGAAACAAAATGAAAAGTTTACATTTACAGCTCTTTCAAATTCAAAATAATTTTTCCTTTACTTTTCAGCTGCAAATGTGGTTATCACATTACTAAAATCAACACTCATCCTTCTGTTAGTTTGTAGATATTGTTGAAAAACAACTTGACGTTCTTGCGACATTGTGTTGCGAAGATAATTTTTAGCTTAGAAAAAGACCTTTCTGCACTTGCAAAAGTCACTGGCAATGTTAGGAAGATTAAACCTGCATTTACAATTTCGG
>JAGFPH010021563.1:0-13254 GCA_018207615.1 Philaenus spumarius | reverse complement strand
CTGTTCTGTAATAGTATAATAAGTTACAAGCCCAGTAAATAGAGGTCCTTCCTTGTAAGCATGATAGTGGCGCAGAATAGTGGTGAATTTTCATGCAAGCAAGAAAAACCTTCCGGGAGAGTTACATCCGATACTTTTCGTTATACTATACCAAAAAAGTAACACACTTTTAATCATAACATACTTTTATTTTTAAAAACAATTTAAATTCAATACATAACTATAACAACTGCAAATTATAGTTACCTATAAAATGATGAATCTGTCCGTCTTGTGACTTCTTTCACCTCTATTAGTGTCTATTAGTTAACCTCGCAAATGAGGACCATATGTGTCGTTCTTATACGTGTGCGTGTGTAGTGTCTTTTTATGTGTTTGTGTTTTTTGTAACCTCCAATGGAGCGATTTTTCATTCTGATGATGGGACCAAAGCCCCGAAACGCGTAAATTAAGAGTATAAAAGAAGTCACAAGACTGACAGATTCATCATTTTATAGGTAACTATAATTTGCAGTTGTTATTAGTAAAGTGACTTGGATACCGTAACATGGAATTTACATAACTATAATTTCTTTTAAACAATTATCATACTACTGTATTTGGAAATAATATTTATAGTGCAATTTGTGTTATTTTTGATATATAATCAAAAATAACAAAGTTGCTGAGTTGTTCATTTTTCGTAATTATTTCTTGTGATTGTTTAAATATTACTGGAATATCAGGTTCATTATATTCATCACTGAAATCCATTATGGACATTTGTAGAACAGAAAAGATGGATAAACCGCTGTTTACTCTTATTTTAGACTTTGGAACTACTCTCATAAATTCATGTGTTATTGTTAAAATCTGGTGTTTACATAAAACTGATATATTTTTATTCTTATTTTGTAAAATCAGCTGGTGCACAGAAAATTTACGGTGTAATACTCAGACAATTTTTGTGTAGTGCACGGAAAATTAGGACTTATTTGTCTATGAACTGGTAAAGAAAACAGCTGTTTTCAGTGTAGTATAATGAAAATACTTTAATTTGTAAAATCGTTTGGGGCTTGAATTGATAGGTTAGCATTGAAAACAATAACAAAATAACTGCACAGTTAATATTAAGATAGCATACATAGTGTGTAGGCTATGTATGAATTTATAATACTGAATATTTTAACAACAGTAATAAGCATTTTTGTAAATTTAGTTTTACGTTTAGGTAATAATCTGATTTACTCGTCATTATTTGTTTAAAATATATCTAAATGCCAAAATAAAATGCTTAAATAAATACGGCAAATGTATTATAAATTTTAATCTTTCTAGTTTCTTCACAATTTGTCAAGAATTTAATAATGTAGGCCTTTATACAGCGGTTAAATAAGTTCAAAAAATGCAAAGTAAATAATTTTACTTTTCAAAGAGGTTTAAGAAAACTGTAGTGCTTTACAGAAACTAGTATATAAAATACATTAATTTTTTTATGTGCAGTTGAATTCGTAGCCATGATCTAATTGATCTGATAAGAAGAGCTGAAATAAAATTAGCAAAATATTGTACGCGAATAAAGATAAACAATTATTGAAAATAAATACGGCTGAAATTTCCTCACACTTTGTTTAAATTATAATGGTTATAATTATATAAATTATAATTATACAGCGTTATAAAAGTCATTTTTGGTAAACTCATTCAGTTTTTTGACAAAAGTACTTCCCCTTTGTCGGAATAGTTACCCAATGTAATAAATATTTTAAGAGTAAATAAGCTGTCAGTCAAAATATTTACCTTGTTTTACAACTAAAGTCATAGTAACTACGATTTTGTCAACTGTACCACCCCACCCCTATACCTGCGATCTTTAAGAGTTTTCTACCTGCTATCATTGCAAATTATTTGTTTTTAAAAATATGGTTGGAATTTCATATAGTTATACATTTATAAATTTTACATAACTTCTTCATTGGTTAACTTCTAAGAGTTCTAAGTGCTTGTGAATAATAAAAATAGTTATTTAATTGGGTGAATTTTTACCCAAGTATATTCTTTATTTCAAGATCAGCCAAAACAGGCTTAGGTGTCAATATAGACATTTCCAAATATTATCATAATTAATTATCGAGCACAGAAATGTTTGTATAGTAAACGTTTTTTCTTACATTGCTTAAAATTGCTTACAAAATTGATTTATTATAGGCCTACAATATGGAATTACAGCTCAGTTTTTTAATAGTCGAGTTTCTGTCTCAAGTGTAGTAGTGTTGTCAAAATATATGGAAATACAAATTTTGCTTAGAAATATGTGTATTTTTTATTGTTGGAAATTAAAAACTTTAATTATAGGAAAACATTGTCTCTAAGTAATTACCTACCGCCCATAAGTCCATAACAATATTAAAGAACTTACTCGTTGAAAAACGACCACCTCTTTCTGGATGCTCTGGTATTCAATTCTTAAAAATTGAAGGAGATTGCATAAAAACTACCAAACATTAATTTGTAGTCCAACTACCTATTGATAACTTTTCCGCACAATGGTAGTCATATTTATTAGCCCTAATATAACAAGAAAAGGTCGGCTCTAGAGGAGAGGTTTGGTAAGCTACTGTTTGGTCGTAAACATCAGAGGGCTTTAACACTACTTTAACAATCATTGTGAATTTATCGCCACAGTGCCCTTCAACTTTTGTAAATAGTACAACTTAGTTTACACATTTTTACTTATTTATATATTTTAATTAATATTTAACGTAATGTTTTAAATAAAAACATTAAAACGTAACAACATTAGTGAGATGCTCTAAAGCTTCTTTCTTTATTTTTATACAGAGTGTCCCCGAACTCTATGGTCCCTTTTTGTGGAT
Organism: Philaenus spumarius; assembly: GCA_018207615.1. NCBI lineage: Eukaryota > Metazoa > Arthropoda > Insecta > Hemiptera > Aphrophoridae > Philaenus > Philaenus spumarius. Next base: position 10,399 of record JAGFPH010021563.1, on the reverse strand, counting down.
TTGTTCCTGGGATCGAGACAAAAATATTTCACAATACTGTATAAAAATGCTTACTTCAAAAAAACAGTGCTTACTTTTTCATCTGTCTGTGTGTATGTATTTTTTACTAAATAATTAATATATAGAGAACAGTTTGACCGATTGAGTTCAAACTTTACGTGAAGTTTAACCCAACAATAATCTATTGCAAGGAAAATAAACAATTATATCTAACTAAGCGTTTAAAAATGGTGTCCGTCTGAAAATTTACTGAAAAATCCCTAAATTACCCGAAAACCGTACATTTTAACAAAAAATGTCAAGAGACCTTTTGTTCAACCCGGCATCCTATACCAACACGATAAACATAACAATATTGTATGTACATAATATGTTGTTAGTACCTTAAAGAACGGTTTGACTGATTGAGTACAAACTTGACATAAAGTTTAACTTAACAATGGTCTATTTTAAGACATATTAAGGTTTATATCCAATAATGCTTTTAAAAATGGCGGCTGTTAGAAAATTTCAAACTTTAATTACCCAAAAACCGTACATTTTAACAATCAATTTCAAGACACCTTATTTTTAGCCCTTTTAATTCTTTATCGGATAGTGTAACTGTCAAAACAATCGGATGAAGGATAATAGTTAAGTTATGTCTAATACATGGTGTTTGTTCAACCCGACATCCTATACCAACACGCTACACTTAACAAATTGGTGTGTAATTATGCTGTTATTATCCATAACTTAACTATTATCCTTCATTCGATTGTTTTGAATGCTACACAATCCGATAAAAAGGCTACAGAAAAGGTCTCTTGACATTCTTTGTTAAAATTTACGGGTTTTGGTTAATTCATGTTCAAAATTTTTCAAACAGCCGCCATTTTAAAGCGTATGATTGGATATAATTGTTTATTTTTCTAACGTTAGGAAACTTTATGTCAAGTTTGAACTCAATCGGTCAAACTGCTCTGTAGATATTAATTATGTTGTAAAAAACACATACAGACAGACAGACGAAAAAGTAAGCACCCTGTTTATATTGTGAAATATATTTGTCTCGATCCCAGGAACAAATCTACAAAAGAGAACCAGAGAGTTCGCGACATCTTGTATACCGTAGTTGACTGACCTGTTATGGAACTAGCCCTAAGGGAGACCTTTTTTTTTGTTTTACGAGGGCAATAAATCCTAAAAATAATGAAAAGAATTGCCGAAATTTACTAAAGACGCTGCTGTGAAATGTTTCATCTATTTAACAATATTTAAAATATTTCCTACAATTTTAATTAATGTTCTTACTTTTCTATGTTACTTATTTATAGTTTTCCTCTTTTATAACTGATCGAATAGTTTATTTGAACTCGAATTTGCCTAATATTTGTTATACGAGTACTTATTACAAATATTAAAAAAACTTATTTGATTTCATCAAAATAGTTGTTCTTGAAAAGATTATAACAATGTTTGTGACTACTTTACAAATCTGTAATACAAATTTGAATAAATTTTGTCTATATTCAGATCATCAAAAAGTACTTAAATATTTTGCCCATGAACCATCGATAGGCCTAGTGCCCATAAATCATAATATGTCGATTATAATTCCCCTAGTATAAATATTCCCGAAACTTAACTATGTTACTTTCTAAATTTCAAAAAATATCTTTTCAAAATCCTATTCTATTTATATGTCCTATTTTAAAATGGCCAACTTCCAACAATCAAACCTTTGTCTTTTTAATTTCCCAGTTTGAGTAGGCCTATTTGTTGGTCTAACTTTAATGTACTATAATAATATGCAGTTTTTCGGCCAGGTAGAATTCTTGCGATAAGAGCGGTGGACCATAAAGTTTAAAGGCTGCTCTTTTGTGTGTTTGTGCATGCGATCAGTCCTGCGATATAAATCTGTCAGTATGCGTTGGTTTTCTATAAATGTAAAATAGACACATGCTTTTGTTTTTTCTAGACACGACAAAGACATCTAAGAATGTCAAACTTTTGTCTTTTTATATTTTTGTTTTGCTAACCTAATGTAGGCTAAAACTCATACAAATTTTCTGAACTTTCTTTCTAATCAAATATATTTTTGTGTTATTTTCGTCAAAAAACAAAAGCTGTATTTTTTTCTTAAATTCAAATAGATTGAGGGTGTTGATTGCTAAGGCTTTTTGCAATATCTCTTTTTGCAACTGAGTAAAAATTTAATAAAGTTTACTATTTTTTATTATTTTTCATACGTTTGGCGGACAGGGTATCCCCCACCCCCCCTTAAAGCACTGCTCCAGCAAAAGAGAAAGCAACCGGCGACTCCAGCGCTTCGGCCTATAGCAGTATCCAAACAGTGGAGTTCTTGTAGCTGAGCGCTTTGACATTGCCTCATTTAAAACCACTTTATAAATTTATTTTTTTGTAATTGCGTCGTGAAAAAAAACTGAACATTATTTATGAAAGTTCAGATAAGGCTTGCGATTTACGTTTAATTGTACATTTTTGTATTCTGTAAGAAAAAATTCGAACTTGATACTTAAAAAATATCAATAACATAACAAATGAACGGGATTTAAAAAGAAATGTAAAACGCAAAACGGATACATTTTGTGATTGTAGTTAAATGAGACCGTGAAAAAAAATTTATTTCTAGCACCATCATTTTTATTGACCTTGTTTTGTAATTATTAATTGATATTTATTAGTTGATGTTTTCTTAGGGGAGAGGGGTAACTTTAGCCCCCTGAGTGTGCGCCTGGCCCTATTACACAAAGGTACAAGTTACCCTTAAATTGTTAATAAGTCAAATGCAACTTTGTTATTAAAAAATACAACGATTTCATTTGTAAGTCTTAGCCGTTTCCTAGGAGTGTAAACAACTATAAACATGTAAAAAACTAACTAATACATGGATGACTTTGGTTAGGTTAGGTTAGGTTAGGTCTGCCCCTAAATAAAGTGTTTATGTGAAGATTGATGTAGTGACTGTAAGATTAAAACGACGATTAGAAGAATTAATCTGGAAATTAATCTCGGTCAAATATTTAACACAAAACTATTAGAAAGTAATTATATCTTAATGAAATTCTAGAAAATCAACTTTTCTGTAAATCTTATTCCATGTAACTTCTTTTCGTCAAAGGACCCGTCTCATGAACAACTGAACAAATGTATACCCCACAGCATTTGGGAGTAATACCAATTGGTTTAAATCTGGCAAAACCGAAGCCCTCATATCGTACATGTGTATTATTTTAGTTTGGAAGAAATATTTACCCAATTATTAAATAATTTGGAAACTCGTTATAAAGATGACTAAATAGTCATCCCTAATACATAATCTTGTATCTATACTTTTGGATACGTTACGTCATTGTGTATAGTAAATTGTGTACATTATTAAAAAATGTTCGTGTTTTCTATGCATTATTTTACAGGATGCGATGGTGGGGTATTTCCTCAAGAAAGTTCTATATATTAGTGTAAAAAAATAAGTACTACACTACATGAGCTCGATTTCAATCCAAAAATAAGGATCCTAATAACCCATACAAACCGTGTCTATCAATTTTCGCCGAGGGAGTTTATGAGATACTCGACTTGAAAATGATAAGATAACAAAATTATTTTTACAAATAAATGCCCTAAACAAGTTTGTAAAACTTTTAAAATATGCAAACCTTTAAAACGCGGTCAGCTATGTACTGCTGAGGGAATTTATGTGATACTGGACTTGAAAATTATGAGTTAACAAATATTTCTTTACAAATTAATTGATCTATATGAATTTAAAAACTTTTATATGCTATTTTCATAATTGTAAACTTTCTACCTGCTCTGACCCCTACCTCCCTTATAAATACAAAAGACTTCAGACAATGGACAGAAGACACGTTACCTGCAAAAAATGGTTTCTTGCCAGATACTTTCTTCAACTTGTAGTTTGTGTAGTCTACTTTACTTTTACTTTACTGCTACATTGATGAAATTACGTTTTTAAACCTCCCTTTGAACTGAAGCCATCCTGTTGAAGATGAACATAAATAGTTGGTACGGTCATCATTTATTGCCTCACAATTAAAACCTTTCTTATATTATTTTGTTTTAAAGATTACGCTCCTAGATGATTCGCAGTCTATGCTTAGTTCAGTCTATGCGCAGTCATTCACAAAGTTATCATTGTATTTGTAAATTTACCCTAGCTCTTTTAGTAAAGGAATCTACTCAAGAAGATCTAATTACTTTGTAAAACAAATTTTAAAAACAAAATTGATCGTACAATAGTTTTTTGTTTGTCAACCACCAGTCCAAAAGTTTGTCTTTAAGGGGTGGATACCCTGCCCGCCAACTGAATCTGATTTCCATGAGAGCAATAATACAGAATACGTCATTTTTTCCGTTTATTCGTGGAATAAATTTAAAAATTTGGTTTCATTTTGAAGTACTGTCATAATAAACGAATGTTGATTGCCGAATACATTTTCAAAACCGGTTTATTGTTTTCATAAACGTATGATATAAATAAATAGTAAACTTTATACATTTTTTACTCAGTTGCAAAAAGAGATATTGCAAAAAAAACCTTAGCAATCAATACCTACAATCTATTTTACTTTAAGAAGAAAAATACAGCTTTAATATTTTGACAAAAATAACAGAAAAATATGCTTAAAAGTGAAGGTATGGTTAGGTTTTTTAACATCGAAATTGGTAGGCAACTTCGCAGTTTTGAATTTAGGGACCCGAGCAGGTAAACGATGTAATTTATTTAGTTAACCATTCTGAATCTAGTTACAATTGTGAACACTGCCAAAAAACCTACATTGTTAAAATTCATTTCTAATCAAAAACATCAGTTTTGAAAAATGTTAACTTAGGCGTAGTTCTCATTTATATTTATCGTACTATTAAACAGCCGAAACCCTTAAAATCGTGTTTGCCGCTTTACCTGTGACACTGTTTAACTACACGCATATGCCTATGTTTTAACGAACAAATGAAAAGTAATCGATGTAAATAATGTATTGAATCTCAAATAAAGGCTTATAATTTATCACTTTCATTAGTTTAATTATTAGAATCGAAAAATAAAACACAGCTTTCAATTAGAGCCTAAAAACTGAAAGTGTCAAAAATAATCAGTTGTTAATCGAATTTGCCTGTCATATCTACAGGGTGAGTTTCTACTGATACCATTAACTTCGCCAGTGTGTTCTACTCACTAAATGGAATAAAAATGTTCATATGGACTCATGTCCGATTCTCAACCGTTTGGCTGGAGTCTTTGTAAAAGGATCTATATCACAGAATGAATATCTTACAACACAAATGCCTAGTTCAGTTTGACGTGCAAATTAAATGATGACTCAATTAGTTATTACAAGAATGTAGTATTAACAACAGCTGATTCAGACTGGGTGATAAATTATAATACCATTATAACAGCTGATTTCAACCAATACCAATTAAGTTACAGCTGATTTCGTAAAACAAATAAGTAGGCCTACATCATTTCAGTGCATTTCTTTGTTAAAACCAAATCAGTAAAACGTGTTTTATTCCAGTTTCTTAGAGTTTTTACTGTCATACCTAATCGTAAAACTTAAAAGTTGTATATCATTTTAAAGGTTATTAAATGAGGAAGTTTTTAATTTCATTTCATATTGCCTTACTTTTCATCTAAGTAGTAAAAAAGGTCTTGAAATGTAATCTAAAACATTTACTTACCCAACTTCTTATTTTATTTCCAATTTTGAAAGGCATTATTGTTGACAAATCATTACAAAAAACCTTGGTGTTATAGCAAATTCAATTTTTGTTCTAATGGTTTTAATTGCAATTCGGTACGTTCATTAGTTTTATTTTTATCAAACAAATAGTGAGGCAAAATAGCATGATTTTGAAAAAACACAAAATACGCGACTCCAGCCAAACGGTTGAGAATCGGACATGGGTCCATATGAACTTTTTTATTCCATTTAGTGAGTAGAACACACTGGCGAAGTTAATGGTGTCAGTAGAAACTCACCCTGTATAGATGCGGTAGCTAGATTTATTCCGCCGAACTACCGCTATACTAGGCAATACGGGAAAACTTTATCACATTATTTTAGAGGTACGATTTTTGAAAATATGATAACTTAACCACTATGTAAAGATGGCCGCCATTTTAGAATGTAAAAAACATTAATAACTTAACTTTAAAATGAGAACTTGTATCCTAATAAACAGAGGGCTTTCGTAAAACAACAATTTGAACAATACAAATTAACAGTTGTATTATGGCTTAAAAAAATTAAACAAAAAACTTATTTGATGATTTTTAAAAGTTATTTGCTTGTCTAAAAAATGCTTTATTAGTGTTAAGAGCGTCTTCATTGGTTCAAAATGTTTCTATACCAAAATATGATCCGCCCAGATAGGGCGTTTTTAAAACTTTATATTCCTCTAACTTTTAAACGGTTAGTCGTAACAAAAAAGTCTTAAAATAACTTGTAAAATCCAGAAGCATCATAAAATATAGAGTGTTCTTTAAGAAATTCGAAAGTTGGCCGCCATATTGGAAAAAATGGCGGGTGAGATAACAATTTCAGTCACCAAATTATACAGAACAAAACGTCCAGGGGAGTTACTATTTAACTTCTTTTAATAGCTCTTAACCTACTTCAATAAAGTATATTACAACATAAACAAACCATGTTATGATAATAAAACATGTGCTGTTATAATCAGCTGATCTGTGCTATTCCGTTGATCAGTAAACAACATGTTAATGAATAGAAAATATTTTAAATTCCATTTTTAAAACATTAACTGAAAGGATTAGTAAAATTTTAAGGCAAATGATCAAGTATAGAGTTAATTACCTTTCATTTAACACGAACCGCAGTCAATCGGTCCAATAGAACTCCAGATAACAGTCGGAATAGGCTTAAAACTTTACCCAATGTTAAATTGCCCTAAGAGGTTTAAATTTAAAGGAAATTTCGTTAATTTGAACGATTAAGTCCCATATAAAAAGTAAGAATTACATCCAAAAAGACAATTTCCATCATTAATTATACGTTTCACCTCCATAACTATTGAAATATAAACAGAAAAACATAATTAGGCAACAGAAAAATTAAACATAACCTACTTCAATAAAGTATATTACAACATAAACAAACCATGTTATGATAATAAAACATGTGCTGTTATAATCAGCTGATCTGTGCTATTCCGTTGATCAGTAAACAACATGTTAATGAATAGAAAATATTTTAAATTCCATTTTTAAAATATTAAATGAAGGAATAGTAAAAATATAAGGCAAAAGGGCAAATATAGAGTTAATTACCTTTCATTTAACACAAACTGCATGTCAATCAGTCCAATAGAACTCCAGGTAACACTTGGAATAGGCTTAAAATTTTACCCCATTTTAAATTGCCATAGGAGATTTTCATTTCCGTTTTTAGAAAATTTAGTGGGGTAACAGCTGAAATCCAAGCAAAATGGGCAAATATACAGACAATTACCTTTAATTTGGTGCGTGTATATCGGTCCAGTAAAAGTCGAGATTTCACTCGGATTACAAAAAATCTTTTCAAATTAATATATAGATAATTGAGCTTGACTTGTGAGAAGATACACTTGATAGAGTAAACTTAGAACATAAATTCTCACAACTAATACGTTTATTAACTCAAAAGCGTCTCAAAGACAAAGTCGCCATCTTCAGTGATGCACGAACTACAATAGTCAAACTATAACTCAATTTTTAAAAATAAAATATAAAATACAAATTAGAGTTATAGTTTGACTGTTGTAGCTCGTGCATCGTGAAGATGGCGACTTTGTCGTTGGAACGCGTTTGAGTTAATAAACATATATTAGTTGTGAGATTTTGTGTTCTAAGTTTATTCTATCAAACAATATTGTTATTGAGTCCGAGTTCATTAGAAAAAAAAAATAAAAGTGAAATTTAAAATACTGGACAATAAAACATCAAAATTTATTTAATTTAATCCTAAAATTGTTTAAATCTATATATACAGTACTAATACTTGTTACAATACCGTGACTATTTAGTTCCTAATTCGTTTATAACTGAAGTAGATTTGAGCTAACTTGTATCTGTATAGTCCTGAGTTGGCACTTATAATTAAAGAATCTGCAGAATTAAAAAATATTCCAGGCAACATTGGATAGTACGGAAATATATATATATATATATATAGCCAATTATAATAAATATTAAACTCTGTTATCATATTTTATGGTTATTAAATTACATTACATTTTACGAAAACTAACTTAATAATTCGACCACGCAGCTGAACCGCTGACGTGAGTTGAGCAAATTTCCAAAATTAAGTTTATAGGCCTGTGCATTAAGGTTTCAACCAAAAATTTGGGAAGTAGGTGATGAATAGTTTATTGGGAGTATCTTTAATACACAATGCATTGCGTGCTTCGCAAGCCAACCCCACGGTAAAATCCACCAAATGGCTTTGAACCGGATACTTTTATGGTATTGTTCGTTTTGATCGATTTTGGGGGAACCAAGCGAGCTTTAAGGTCGCGTAAAAAAACAAAATGTGCAGAATAACATCCTACATTTATATTGGTAAAAAATACTCTGAAAAAATTCATTCTCGTAGGAAAAATCTAAAAAAATAGTTACTTCCGGTCAAAAACGTGCTTCAGGTTGTTGGATTTTTTGGCTATCGATCTCGTCCGAGCGACGTGGACAACCAACATGTGTACCAAATTTGATCCAAATCGGACTTAAAATGCGGCCGCCAGAGTGCGAACACATATATACATATATATATATGATTTTTAATGACACCCCAAAACGTGTTCTGGGGATCATGATCGGTGTTCATTTGCTACTCCCGACCTTGGGTCTTACCATAAGGGCCACTGCAAATAGCTCATTTTTCCTGTGGAAATTCGCTAATAATATTCAAGACAGAACAGTAGGCCTAAGTTACTATTTAACTCATGGGCGAAACACATAATTTTTACATATTCTGAACATACACACTGCACTGTCTCTTAAAACTCACATCGTTGTTATATTTTAAAGAGACTACTACATAAATACAACTATTATTTTCAGTAAGTTTTCATTCAAAATTTGAACTGTACTTACTCTATTCTTAACTGTTCAGAGTCTGCTCACTCACAAAACGCAAATAAGAACCGTCATTGTCAAATATTACGAAATAAATCTTTAGTTGTTGTATAGATTTTTTACATCTCTATTCTTTTATACTTTACACTTTTTAAATAAAACCAAAAATTATATTCTGTTTTGCCTTTTCGGTTTTACCTCAACATGTATCATACTTTATATTTTAAATTACTCTAAACTCCCTTCTACAGGCCTTGCCTTTGTTTCACTGTCAAAACAACGACTGACTGGAAATAACATTTTATTTATAAGATCTGAGCACTTATTCTTTCAAAAAAATATTTAAATTATTTCCTTTATTTTTGTTAATTATGTTTGTAGCAATTTACATATTACGTATTTGAAGTACACAAAGGTTAATTTTAAAATGACAATCAGTTTCTGAATAAACATGTCTGAAATTGTAGTATTAAAATTTCAGTTGTAAATTACAAGTTTGGTTTAAATTAAAACACTTTCTGAATATATTATAACAAACGCAGTAATACTTAAATAAAGACATAAAGTATAAAACGCTGTCGGAGAATGATCATTTTAGAAACGCTTTAGCGATAATCTGTCTTCTATTTCTTGCTGTCTCATTTATTATCGTTGTTCAAAATGGATTGTCTATACACCCGTTAAAAAAGAAATATCCTATTTGCATTATGTAATACATTGAACTAAATAACTATTCTATTGTAATCTATTATTCATTTTGAATACCGATCCCGTAAACAATTAGTTATAATGTTAGTTTTATTCTGTTAAGTATTTAGTTATACGATGATCTACACATACGATGCTCTATAGATAAGGAGTTTACTCAACAAATTTAGATCCCCTGTTAAAACCCTTGTATCATGAAAGTTAATTTGGTTGGAATACAGCAAGTTGATTACCATACTAAGATCATCCATCATTGCTGTCGGTGCTATTTGAAACAAAAATGGAATAAATAAACAAAATAGTAAAAATTGAAAATTAGAACATATTTTTATCCCATAAGAGCAATGTTAAATTTCAAACCATTTATTTCGTTTACTTTTTATCATAAAATTGTTTGCATGGTCTCATTTTAAGGCTCGGCTCTCTACATTCAAAACGGCGAAGTTGGGTACCAATTTCAATGTTAAATAACCAAAACATACCTTCACTATTAAGCATATTTTTGTGTTGTTTTTGTCAAAAAACGAAAGCTGTATTTTTTTTTCTTAAAGTAAATAGTGGGTGTTGATTGCTAAGGTTTTTTTT
>JAGFPH010021561.1:0-13258 GCA_018207615.1 Philaenus spumarius | reverse complement strand
TTTTCAATGGTGTATTACCTATTTTTATTGACATTTTTAATCCCCCCCTCAAGCCTCCAAAACCCTAAAGGTTCAGATATGTCAAAAAATGTGTCCTGTTATGCAACACAAGATTTGTACTAAGTTTTGTTAACTTATTTTCAATAACAAAAATAATAAAGGGGGTTAAAGGGATTTTATGAACACTCTGTATATACTGAACAATCTAACCAATAACAATTCTATGGCAGGAATAAGGTCTTTTTGGTGGAGAACAGTGAAAGAATGAGGGAGTGATAAAACAAAAAACTACCACTCAGCATGAAAAAAAACAACATATTTTTATCACTATTTTTTACTAGTTGGTTTCGCCATGTATATAAAAATCTCTAAAACCACAGAATTTTTGAACATTTTGTTGAACTATTCTCTGAAATAGAATAATTAAATTGGATTTTAGCATGTTTTGTGCAGAAAAACTGGAATAAAAGAAATCTTTCATATAGGCCTACCACTTAAAATGTTAGATATTTGGAAATAAGGAGCCAAAGTTGGGTGGGTTATAATCTAAAGTAATTGTATAAGTGGTGCTAACGTAATGATTGGTTAATTTACTCTAAAACAATTTGTAATAATACTGTATATTTTGATTCTAGGAAGAATATGCACAATAAGTTATTAATATTCCACAAACCCGTAACTATTTCATATGAAGTATTTGTAATACATCCTTCATTTCATTTAAATTTGTAACCAATGTTTCCTTTTATTCCTAAAGTATATGATGGGTTCCTAGATTAATTAAATATCGGTAAACTTGCATAATTGATGCATACTTAAATTATATAACTGAATTTTGAATGAACATATACTTCTTTAAAACTATTCATATAGGTATTGCATTATTTAACAAACTAATTCAAATTTATTACTGATAGGCAACCATTTTTGACATAGTTAAAACATAAAAATAATGTCTTAACTTCAATTAAAAAGTTTAACGCTCTAATTGGAGTAATGGTTGAGGTTTGTGAATAACTTGTGTAATTTATAATATATTGCGCACATTCAAATAATGGAAGCAAGCAACACCCTCATCTAAGGAATTGACAAGAACGATTGGACTGAACCCTTAGTTAGAAAAGGTGCACTTGACGGCAACATGGGATGTGTTAAATCTGGCAACATTGTCGCCCCCGACTGAAGGTATAACCATAAATGTTGTAGTCTAAAAAAAATAATATTTTTGAAGCCACATAAGCACCTGACCTAGACTAAGGAAAATATAGAAAACCGCCGTAAATATTACAACAGAGAAACTTTACTTGGTTAACAAACAAAAGGGATGGGCATGGGAGACCTCAGGTCATAGTTAAGACAATGGTTTTAACAAGGGCGAGTTTGACATGTAGTCAACCTGATCATTTAGTTTTAGGTGGTTTTAACCTAAAGGAAATAACAATTGGATTGAACTAGTACAATAATTCTGACTTTGAAAGTGATAATTTATAAATACAAATGCTCCAAGTTCACTTCCAAACCGTTTATTAAAACATTTATTGAGGTTATATAAAATATATAGTTAAATTAATTTTTAAATATTATTTTTCTTTTTAACTTTTAAAGACGCTGATCACTGCAAAAGTAGGTAGTAGGGGGAAATGATCAGATGTTAAAAAAAACGTATTTAAAGTCAGTCAAACTAGAGCCGATATCAATTATCAAACTATCGTTTAGCTTGAGAAATGAATTTTAGGCCAGTATCATGTAAATTAGCAAATCGAAATCGGAAATTTAATTTGTGCGTATGCAATCCTGACAGCTTTAACGCCAAATAAAGATGATATATTTTTAAAGACAGGGAAAGGTAAGGTTACGCACAAGGTGTACATCAAAAGGCATTGAATACCGTTTAAAGAATAACATAAAAAAACATTATAAATATTCGTGAAAACGCTAACTGTTCGATACAATCTCTGCTTTTATCACTGAGGAAATAATTTATTTGCAAATAATAGTCCAGAGTTACAAAACTTTTTGAGAAGTAATTAAGATAATTGTCAGTACCTTTGTACCAAATATGGCCATAACCTCTACAATAATGTATCGGATCTTACTTGAAAGATGCTTTAGAAAACTATTTCAAACTCTGTATAAATGTTTAAAAAAACGGAGAGCACAATTTTAAACTGTTCACAGAACACATATAAATACTTTATTTGTACGTGTGCTAAATTTCATTTTAATTTATTATTAAATTTAAAAGAAAAATACATTTAACTGACAACGCGCAAACCGCTAAATGTATAAATAAGCAACATTATGAAAAACTAAAAACCGACAATTGAAAGATGACCCTCACATCATTCGAATCTTACTGTGGCAAAGACATTGCATACAAATATAAATTATGTGTGTATGTTGCCGTTAAGGCAGGTAAAATAAATTAAACATAATTTTCGGTTATTCCTAGACTGATGAAGCAACACATATTTCTTGAATGTAAATATTTATTCATTACGAGAGCAACAAATTGAATAAAATAACAGATAAAACAGTTGATTCGGATTGAAAAACAGCTTAGTGAAAAATAATATTTAAATTTAGGCCTAGACTGAACCAACTCATGTTTCAACACACACAAATAAATAAAAGCTTGAGATAAGGAATTTAAAAATAAGAAACCACTCTGTTACATTCTAATTAAAAATAAATAAGACGTATTAGAATTTAATAGTATGCCTATTTATATAAAATAATCTGTTTGCATTTGCTTCTACATGAGTCACCGAGGGGGTTAACGAGTGAAGCGAGCAGGGGGCGAAGCCCTCTAGTATCTAATAAATTTATAACTAATAACTACGTTATAATTTAGTTGAAGCTCATATGTCACTGAAGATGACGACTTTGTCGTTGAAACGTGTTTGACAAATAAACGTATTTTTGTGAGGATTGTGTTCTGTATTTTATTTTTACTTTTACTTTTATAAACAATACTTTACTTTCAAAAGTGTTTGAATTTTCTTGATTTTCTAATAAACTGTTTAAATAACTGTATTTATTTGTTTATAATATTGCAATGTTTAGTTTATTTCTCTTAGCCACCAAAATCATAAATACTATTTGACATGTGCGAATATTTCACAAGTTATGAGCAGACCTACACTTACCTAATTTAATATGTTGATTTAATTTAGTTAATTACGTTTATTTATTTACGATGGATTATAAATAACAGTTTTCGTATAGAATTTTAGTTTGTATACAATCTAACAGCAGTCATGCTAGTTAAACAGATTGTTATTAAATGTCGCCTTTCATTAGGAACCATATAAAGTATATTATAAAAGAGTTTTTAATCAATTTTTGTAAGGAAAACATGAATTTTAAGCTGTTTGTCTATTTTCGTGAATAGCGGGGAACAAAAGCTTAAAATGAAGTTTAAATAATTAATTTTGATGGAGAATTAAGGTATCGCTTAGCGACAATAAACACCTTTGAGAAAAATATCTGTATTAAGCATACTATGAGAAATTAAACTGTACAATTTTTGTATGCTCAAATTGTTGGACAGTTGTGTTTACTGCCCTGGTCTGAAATTAGTTAATAGACATGTTAATTTCCTGGTTTCCAACAAGAACCAGGTTTCCAATAATGAGCTGCATTTTGCTATACAAAAATGCCTTGAAACAGCTAAAAATTGTTAACTTATAGGCTATTGTTTGTAGTCAATAAATATTAAACGTAAAGGAGAAAAAAAATATTGTTAATAATTTCTTAGTAGCAAAGAGGCAAACATGTTGTTAACTCCGTCGGCTCTTTGATAGTACAATAAATCTTTTATGGGTTGACAAGTGCATAAAAGAAAGGTTTCTAGTATTCTCCAATATTCAAGTGGAGTGTGCAACTTGCGTGAAAATCTCGCCGTTTGTCTCCCTCCTCATCTAGAAGCTTTAGTGTGGATTTCCTAAATTGAAAAAATGTTAATTTTGATGTTACATACCGAATACGGGCAATTTTACTAACATATGTATGCAATCTAATATGGATCAGACATCGGAAACACAGTCACCCCGTTTGACATTTTGTGAGTGTGCCTCGCCATTTGGTACGTCCTACAAGTATGAGTGTGTGTGTGTGTGTGTGTGTATACATTGTAAACAAACCTATTAGGCAGACCTTGTTTGTTCTTATCCATTTCTTATCTATTTTGCCCCAAAATAATAACTTTTTGTGGATTTTTCCCTGGTAAAAATTTCTCCAGAACATCATTCGGTCATTGGGACATATTCTTCACCCACCCCAGTGATAAACATCTGTAGTGTAGTAGTGGCCTACAGATTCAGTAGGGTTAATCAAATTTGTAAATCATACACATAACTATTTAAACTCCCACAATAACTCCTGAGCAATCTGCAGAGCTAAACGGTACAGATTCAAAATTCGACACCTGATATACATTGTTCCCTTCTTCCATCCCTCCTCGAGTTCTATATATTGGTGCTGACATGTCCATCATATGATCGCTCATATATAATAAACATATAAAATTGATTATATAGCCGATCACATAATGTTAAAAAAAAAAAAAATAAATGTGAACATAAGGATTCTGAGAAAAGCCTTTACAGTCGGAGACATTGTAATAAATACCAGGAGCACAAGAGCCTTTGTTATTTCCTTAAAGAAAGTTGATTTCTGAACAATTTAACACACAAATCATAATTCTATCTTAAAAATTAAGGAAGTTATGGCCAATTGAAAATTAGTTACGGAAAAAGGTAGTTTTGAGAAAAGCGCAAAGTTTTGAATACCAACTATGCCAAGTTTTGTTTATTTCATGCCAACGCATGCATTATTTATGCAGCTGCTTACCACAGAGTAAGCTAAACCTTGCATAATTAAGGAATTTTTAATCATTGTGATTTTTAATAATAGATATTGTCTAGATTATTATTAATGTAATAATACAAAAGGTTGTTTGTTGGATTTTAAGCCTGTTTTTATTACATTTTTAACCAGTCAAAGAAAAGGGTCATGTTGTCGGGAATGGTATCAAAATAATCAGAAAATGCTTTCCTATTATTAGTAAAAACTACAGTTAGTTGCCTGAAACGTCGCTATGTTACAGGAGAAACTACTTTCTGAGACACTGTAAGCAATGTTAATCATTACGAAAAGGGACCTCTTGTCGCACCCATGTTATTTCTCCATAAGGACAGTAATATAAGTTATTAAACTAAAATAAATTTAATAGTCAATATTATAATATGGGACTTGTAATCACATCAATATTTAAAACGCAAATTTTGTAATACATTTAATCAAAGACCACCAAAAATGCGCCGTGCCAAATTTGAAGGTGTTATCTTGACAAATACATATCATGTAGCATATCACAATGTTCATCTTGATTTTAACTTGTGAAAACATTCAGAAAATTTTCAGAAATACCTTAGGGCTTCGATTTATTGGCTCTTAAAGTTGTAATGTTCATGCTAAGTTTTTGAAATGCCAAGACATTTTGGTGCGTGGTGCAAACATATTTTCCAAAATTCGCCAAATATAGTTATTATAAATCAATTAAAAAGCGTTCCATAGCTTTTTTGTAGAGAACGGTTTAAACAATTCATATGTGACAGTAAAAAATGTATTAATGTAAAATTTACAAAAATATTAGCTCAAGAAACAAAAAATGTTGAGTAACGAAAAGAAAAAGTTCAACCTTAGGCCTACATAAAAAATAGTAAACATTTTTTATAATCTTTTCAAAATGTACGAACTTTTTTTTTAGTTCTAAATAGAACTGTATAAAACTATATATCAATTTCAAATTTCTTAATTTGAAGACAGCAGTTTTTATGTCCTACTGCATGACTGCTAACAAAACTAGGCCTAGTTTGAATATTAATTTAGGAATATATGCTTTCCCCAAAAATGAAATACTATTGTAAGAAAGTGTAGAGAATAAATCAAAGAATTTAACTGTATACTTGTAAATTTTTTTTTATAAACGTATTCCATTTAGTTTTACTTGAATCAGAAAATTGTAATGCGTAACGGCAGTAAACCGGCCATGCTTCTTGATTTGCAACATTTCTAACCGGCGGAAATAACCATCACTCTCTTACCAGGTAAAGATTTAAACAAACTTATTAAACCTATTTCATCTGAGTTTGCTATAATAATGTATATTGTCTGAATTTAATTGTAACTATATCTCTACACTTTACAGAGTAATTTTCTGTCATAACTAAATTTAGCCTAAAACAGCCTGTCTTTTAACATCGTTACATAGCCTATAAGCCTTAAGCAAAATGCAGTTTAAGATGTAGTAGCCTTTTGAGCCATATAAAAGAAAAATATATTAATAGTGTAATAGTGTCAATTCAAAGCATTTCTTTAATTAATTTTATAAAACCATAAGTTACAATACAGTTTCATACATGAAGTTACAATACAGTTTCATACATGATGTTACAATGCTGTTTTATACATGATCTTAGACATGACCGTTTAGTTCTGTAGCATTCTACAATAAACTGCATTTAAAATTTACACACTTAAATTAAAATCACACATTTGTACAAAAATTACCTGAATCACATACACCCACGCGATCTCGTAGACAGTAGCGTAACTGAAACGAACTTCCCTTAATGTACCAGAATCAAGTACAAATATAAAACATAAAGTAGTGCCGGATAACACCGCTGGGATAACGAAAGCGCTGCCGACGTCTTCTACTCTAGTTGTTCTTAAAGTCAGCCATTTACGAGATAGACCACCTTCAAGCTCGTTGTAGTTAAGCGTTTCATTTCAAATGGTTTTCAAGTTGAATTAAGTTTAAATCCTGGTATGTAAAATACTTAAAGGCACTACTAGAGTTTAATGAATCTTGCTGATTGTCTTTCCTTGTTTAATTGCTAACTTGTTTAAATTTTGTTCTTGTTTAATGCATCTTATATTGGCTAAATTGTACATCTTGGAATTCTGATGTAAACCCCTTGATAATATGTTTGCAAATTACTAAACGCATAATTTTGTATAACTAAAATCACAGTGTAATGTAAAGTAATCGCTGATATTGTAATGTAGTATTTAACAGTGAAGTTTCTTTGTAATTAATTCTAACAAGGTCGTATGCTAGGCATAATGAAGGCCTATTTTACAGCTAAAACCAAAAACATTATCTTTTGGAAATAACAGTTATTAACTGTTTTAATGTGAAAACAGTGTTAATAGTAAATTCTGACCTGAAATTGTATTATTTAGAAATTGTTAACTTGTGTAAGAACAAAGCTTTACTGTAAATGATTAGTTTGAACAAGTCACAGTAGCCTATTGCCAAAACCTGTATAATTTTGTATGAACAAAGATGTTAACTTTTGTATGGCAAAAGAAATTGATTTTTCTTTGTATTTAAAATAGGTTATACCTGGATCAAGAGTTAGACAAAGAGTTAGACATGAGTTAGACCATACTCCAAATTATTAGCTGAACTATGTAACAACAGCACCTAGAGTTGCTGCGGTAACCAACCGTACGACTGCAATATCAAGTGTCTAGCACTCAAAGACATCTTACCAGGTTTTGTCTAAAACTTTACCATATACAAACTTTCTTCAGTGACACCAGTTTCGATACACATATAATACCACTTTGGCTTCATATTTAAAAAAAAATTATAAACTTGAACTTTTTTTATTTAAGGGACCTAACATAGGTTCCTTTAGGCATCATGTCGTAATACCCACTGTTATTGCATTTTGCACACAATTTTGTGTAAACTTCGTTACATGTGATTTTGTGTAAGGGTGTGTAGACTTTCAGAAGTCCATGGCATATTCTTAAGGTTTCAAAAAAAATTATTAGTTGTTAATTAGAATATATATATTGGGTGGCATTGCATGCATGGGTTTAGGTTACGGTCTCCCAGAGATTCAACCTAAATTCCAAACAAAGGTAACGTTACCATCATATCGTTAGTCCATTATTTTTCTTTTTTTATTATTCCAAATTAATTTAATTTTAAGGTTGGCCAACAAATAAAACAAATAGATCTGAACAAACAATTATGTAAAGCTTAACTTTGTGAATTATATATAAAATCTAAACAAAATTATTATTTTTCTTATATTGGAATTTGTTTAAGCAATAATTGCCAAACTGTAAATTTTATCAGCTGTACAACTATACTTTTTTGAATCTAAAATTTCTCAAAATTAAATAACAAAATAAATAATTGGTTTGTTGTCAATAGGTGTACAATTTATTGAGTATACCATTACATGTAAGTATATATATTTATGTATATTGTAACAGTGATTTTCAGGTAACTTTCAGTGGTGCATATATATATATATATTTTTTGAATGTAAATTTTATTAAGGCGTCGAACCTTGCGTGTATTGTTCTCGCGTTAAGATTTAGTCATCCACGGACCTTAGCTTCCAAATTTTGTAGACGCCTGCGAGAACGGTGCATGTCTCTGGTAGTTCAGATCGTGGTTTTGTTTTAATTTTTTTTAACTATAGCATAATATATCGTTGGTGCTTAAGCGGTTAAATTCAATCCTAAATCAACTCGTCTCAGTCATCGTGTCCGACATAACTCAGAACACAGATTTACAATTTGATGAAACTTTATTTTTATTTTTGTTAATTTGCAACGCAACTTGGACAAGCAAGAAAAAAAAAACTTTTATAAATAAATAAATGAAATACAAAAAAATTATAAAACTTAAATAAAACCTTCTTGCTTGTTTGATTAGCGTTCGAATATAGGCCTACTCAACGCTGCCTGAAGGCAACATACAATTAACAATAATTTATCTTATTTTTTTTTCTCACTATACGAGGTTAAGTTTGGCCAACGAAAAAACAAACAAAAAAAATCATTTTTTTACGAAACAAAAATAATTACAAAAAAACTAATAAAATATTTCAAAAAATTTTTTTTTTCTTGTTTGCCTTACTTGTTTTTTCGTAACAAAAATTTTTTCTCGTTCTTTGCATATAGTAAATATACAACATGGCAGATCTTGTAAGAATTGTTGATTATCTGAGAAAATCAGAACTTTGCTTTGAGGTGTTGATACGAGGCGGTAGACTAGATACGATTAGGGAGATGCGATCAAATTTAAGAAGCCTACTTCAGGCAGGTTCCGACCCTCTTTCCGAGACAGTTAATGAAAATAATATTGACCAACATCTTGACTTAGCTCAAGACACTTTGGAAGATTTAAGTGACAAATTAAATGACATAAATCCTAACCAACAAGTAGAAGTAACTCGTTTCGGTAGTAGGTTGAACCTGTATGAAAGCAGACTAAATTTTTTAATAGAAGTTCTAAATAATTTAAATTTAAATGTCACTGAGCGAAACGTGGCCTCTAATCGAATTATTGAAAACTTGCGAGAAATTAAAGCTAAATTTCAAACAGTATCTCTGAACGGAACAATGCATACAAACGTCTCCAATCAACTTTCCGTGTCAGGTCTGCCCAGTGTTAGCACAGTAAATACCGTAACGCCGATGTCCGCACCTGGCCCCGAAGGAAATTTGCTTTCTTAAGACGTAGTGTCTGCTTCTTTAGTTTTAGGTCAGGAGCACTCCACTCCTGAAATAATTTATGGCAAACTCAGCCATTCAGCTGAGAAATTAATTTCTACACTTCCTGTAACTGACGGTTTTGATTTGGAGAAATTAATTAAAGTTATCAAAATAGCTCTAAGTTTATGTAAAATATATCCGGACATTAAGCGAAACATTTTTAGCGTTTTAATGCCTTACGCTAAAGAGCCTTTAAGTTCCTGCTTAAACAAACACGGGTCGTTTCGGGATTTCCACAGGGAAGCGTTGACCAGCTTTATACCTGCTAAACGTCGGAACACACTGGAGCAGGATCTCTTTTATCGTCCTCAGGGACCGAAAGAGACTCTGCACTATTTTGTTGCCGACCTTAAAGAAGCAGCGCAGGTGCTTCTAATAAATAAAACAGAAACTGAAGTCACACAAGTCACACAATAGTCGATGCTCTCTCGCCGGAGGTCCGAAATTGCCTGGTGTTTGCCAGTAAACCAACAAACTTTAATGACTTGGATGCCCTATGCGCCCAAGTAAATAATACACTTTATGTTGACAGAGAAAGAGTTTCGTTTGAAAGAAATTCCTCCAAATCAGAACCTGAATATAGACCCATAAGGTCACCAGTCTTTTGTTTCAATTGTGGCCAAAGAGGTCACACCCGACCACAATGTAGGCAGAACTTAAACGCTTATAACAAACAGAATAACAACAGTTTTAGACATCATCCAAAAAACTAATAAAGGAGAGAGAGTTAGTCGGCCTCTCAGTGCAAGCTCCTAGGAACAAGACCGATTATAGTCACATATTTTTCTATCAATCTTTTTTTAAAACAAAAAACTTTCCTTTAAACAAGCAGAATTACTTCACCGCATTTCATTGACAAAACTTTTACTAAACCTAAATCACCACATTTGCATGAAAACATTTTGAATTTAAACTTAAAACGTGAGAGCACACTCACTACCTTACACAAATCTTATAATACTTCTGGTAACAAAACCAGAAATATTCCCCCCTTCTATCTTAGGCCAACGTGTCTTTGTTGTAAATTAACTGGTCACTATAACTGGCAGTGTTCTTACTTTAAACAGGGCAGAGATAAAGTCACTCGCTTTTCTCCCTTGAGCAATAATTCAATAACCAGAAAAACTTATAAGCATTTAAAATCAAGAGGATTAACTAATAAGATTTTGCCTCTCGTGGAAGTTAAGTTTAAACAATTTAAATCTAACGCTCTGTTAGATTCAGGATCAGTCAGAAGCATCATGTCTGCTGATCTTTTTGCTCAATTGAAATCACTGAACTTAGTCAAGAAAATGCAAGAGGTAAAATCGGAGTGCCTCACTGCCAACGGAGAGAAGTTAGAGATCAATCTGACCTGTCAAGTTCACCTTAAGTTAGAACACTGTAGCTGGAATTTTGAAATTTTAGTGGCACCTCAGCTATCGTGTCCTTTAATCTTGGGGTCCGATTTTTTCATTAAAAGTTGACTTATTTTAAATCTTTTCGAAGGCACCTTCAATTTTTGTTTTCATAAGGCTAAACCCTTTTATTTAATTAATTTTCAAAAGAAATCACCTCCTAATGTTCGCGTTTCTTCTACTACTCCGGTCTCTGAAAACCCACTGGATCACCTTAATGACGCAAGTCAAAGGGTGATCTCAGGACTGATAAAAGATTTTCCTGATGTGCTTACCACAGAATTAGGACTCACCGACTTAATTAAATACCACATAGAACTGAAAGACAATATCCCGGTGAAGAGTCAGCCCTATCAAAATTGGCCCCTCCGAGAATGCAATTTTTGAGGGAGCATATCGGAGACCTAGTAAAAAAGGGAGTAGTAGAAAAAAGCATTTATAATTATTCATCACCGGCTTTCCTAGTTCAACATCCTGAAAAGAAACCCAGGATGGTGATCGATTATCGAAAACTAAATCAGCATATCGTAATCGAAGCCGTACCCCTTCCAAATCTGCACCAGTGTTTCAATTGGTTTGTGGGAGCCAAGTATTTCACTGTGTTTGATCTCAATTCTGCCTACCATCAGATTCCACTCACCGAGAGTTCTAAACATCTCACCAGTTTTTGTACCCCTTGGTTGCTCTACCAGTTTACAAGAGACCCATTTGGACTCTGTACTGGTGCCCAAGTATTAACCCGCCTTCTAGACCAAGTTTTCTCAGATATCAAATTCAAATTTGTTTTAAATTATCTTGATGATTTAGTCATCTACTCTGAAACTTGGGATGAGCATGTTAACCATCTGCATGAAGTACTTTCTCGTTTGCGAAGAGCGAAATTTACGGTTAATCCCGATAAAGTTCGTTTCGCCGTGAAAGAGATTAGTTTCCTTTGTCATCTAGTTTCAGCCCGAGGAGTGCAAATAGATCCGGATAGAACCAAAGCTATCAGAACTTTTCCAAAACCCACCAATCCAAAGGCCGTGTCACGCTTTATTGGAATGCTTAATTTTTTTTCTAAGTTTATCCCTAACTTCGCCGAACACGCCGCTCCATTAAACCTGCTCAGACGGAAAGGACAAAAGTTCGTTTGGAACAAAGAACAAGATGTTGCTTTCGAGCATTTGCGCAATGCCATCGCACAAGCGCCCGTACTTCGTATGGCGATTTTCGACAAGCTTTTTGTCCTTCAAACGGACGCAAGCTCGTGTGCCTTAGGAGCAGTTCTACTCCAGGAAATTGACGGTTCACGTCAACCTATTGCCTACGCTTCCCGCACTCTAACACCAGCGGAAAGAAAAGCCTCTTCTGCGTATGAGTCAGAATGTCTGGCCGTTGTATTTGGAGTAGAAAAATTCAGACAATATCTCGAGCATCGCGAGTTTCTCTTAGAAACTGACAATCAAGCGCTCTCCTGGCTACTTGCCCGTCCCAGACAGTTAGGCAAAATGGGACGATGGATCGCTAAATTGACTTCCCTTAAATTCCAAGTGAAACATATAAGGGGCACCCAAAACGTTATTGCAGATTCCCTTTCTAGGATGTTTGAGCTGGGAAACCAACCAGAACTATTTTTCCCATAGATAAATTGTCTATTTACTTGCCCATCTAATGCAGTGTCCGCCTCATTGTCACTGTCTGAATATTCTTCCGATTCACTGTTCGAATAATGCTGATCATCTGTAGGTGTAGGACGATCATCACATTCCATTTCACTTTCACTGTCATGTTCAGAATTGATGGTTTCCGCGTCACTTATATCACTGTCGAAGTCATTGTTCAGTAATGTTTCTATTTCATGATCATCTATGGTAAAAAGTGACCAAAAAATATCACAGTACAGATTTTTTGTTTCACGCAAAAAGGTTACACTAACGCTATCGTCGGGTCAAAACAGACCCGTACTGTTCATAGCTCCCAAAATAGAACACGCAGTGGCGACATCTCAAGGTCAACTGACTGGCTACGCACCCCTTGAGGATTACGTGGCCGCACTGCTTCCTGCGAGCGGCGGTACTGCCACCACAGCAAAAACAAAATACTTCGGGTCTAATTTGACCCGACAATAGCAGTTAAGGGTTAAATGCATTTTACAAATCAACCAAAGCTTAAGAATTAATCATCAGTTGCTAACAACTCGATCTGTCTGCCTTTTTCTGCCAATTATATGTTTTAGCATAGATTGTTTAACACAAGAAAGAGAGCAATGTTTAATTATATAATCG
>JAGFPH010021560.1:0-11891 GCA_018207615.1 Philaenus spumarius | reverse complement strand
CTTAAAGCTAGAGAGCTGATATTTTGTACATTTATTTCTTACAAGATGCATATAAAAAATAATCCAGTTTTACATTTTGTTACGTGTTACTAAATGGCGAAAATGTGATAACAACCACTAAAAACAATAAATATTAATTGGTATTATTTCCTTAAAGCTAAATAGCTGAAATTTGGCCCTTATTAATTTAAAGGAAATATTTTAGACGTAACCTCATCAAAACTATCACGATCTATGCATCTGGATGTTGTATATGGACGTATTTATGGGTGACTGCAACATCCATACCAGCTAAGACTGTGATTTACCAGTCTGTAGAGTTAGAGGTTGAAAAATAAGACGCTCTTCACTCTGAATTTAATTTTTGTATTTATTAAATTTATTTGACCCACATACAGTGACGAAGGCGATTGACGGGCAGCCAGTGAACAATAAATACCAAACTAATTGAAAATACATGTAATAATTCACTTCGTGAAATAATAGATGAAAGAAAAAGAGAGAAATATTACAATAACTATGTAACATAGTGATGCCAACAACAAATTCCCTATATCGAAGCACGGGTATTCCGCTAGTTTATTAAATACAATTTCCGAAAGTTAATTTATTTTTTTATTAAATGATTTTGTTCTAATCGAATTTTGAGGTTAACAATTATGCTAATTTAGTGAATTTAACTTTGCATATTCTCTTAAGTTTTGTTTGCCAGGACCCTTTAACTTTCATAAATCTATTTCTTTCCCAACTGGGTTAGAATGTTATAGGATGTATTGTTTGTTCCACATTTTCTCTTATATTTTATAACATAAAGGCCTAAATATATTAAGTATAATATGATTGTATTTGTTGTTATGTGATTGATTTAATTAAAATACTAGGGGATCGCTAATCCTTGGCTCGTTTGTACCTGGGTGACCGAGCATCGCTTAGCATTTTTAACATCTGGATTGTATCTACAATGCATCTATTCGAATACTTAATGACTTTAAAGGAGGTATAAAAAGAAGTTGTATCTATTAGCCTTCTAAGTGAATTGAAAGGTTGTATACAAAGAAGTTCAGAGTTTACATTTTATGCGCATTTGTCAGAGTTTATGCGCGTTTTGTAGACATAAGACCTAGCGCATTCGATTTCTGACGTCAAAAAACCCCTATATGCAAATTTTCATCAAAATCGTTAGAGCCGTTTTCGAGATCCGCGACAGATACAAAGATAGATACAAGAATTGCTCATTTAAAGTAATAGGATATGTGCTTTCATATTTCGTTACATGAATTAGCTCTCAAAAATATTTAATGTGAATTGTAATAAATGGAAAACACTAACAAAAGTGCAAATACTTGAATAATTTAAATACAGTATCCAATTTTTACTTAGGGATCAAAATTGAATGACAATAATTTGTAACATCTTAAATACAAGTTCTTTTTTTTTAAATTGTACACGATATTTTTCTTGGGTAAAATCTATTTCGTAGAATACGAGTAATTGTTATTCATGTACATTAACAACGGAAATGAAAATAATTCTTCAAAACCTGATTGATTTAAAATATATATTTGTGAAATTGTAGTCGAGTGTTCTAGTTAGTTGATGTATTTTAAAGGTAATCTCCCAAGTCCAAACTGTTGTCCAACCTCTAGGATCTTATTTTACTACGTAAGCTACACATCAGTTAACTGTTTACCTAATTGGTTCTATTAATTGTTTTACATTTAATATTTGTTTTAGATGATTTCATAATTAACACTATAGAACCCTAACAATAACACTTATACGAGAATGTGCTAAAATAAATCTATCCATATGCATTAATTATATCAGCACAGAAAGTATTTTTTTAATTTCTTTTTATTGTACAGTGCAGTGAATAGACACGAACTGTGGAAAGCGAAAACATTCTAAAATATTCTGTAAATGCTGCTGCACTCCTACACTATTCTAACTGTATTGGTTCAAATAGTTGTAAATACGTTTTCCTCTTTTCAATAATATCTTTTGCAAACTATGAATTTTGTCAGGTAATTAATGAATTAAAACTTGTTTTTCTAAAATTGCTTGATTAAATATTAAACATTAATTATCGATTTGTGTAAATTACTTTGAGATAATATAGCGTAGCCTACGTGTAATGTAAATTTAATTTTAGTTTTCTCAAAATAATAATAATCAGTACAAACCATATTTTGTTTCTTGTAGGTTATGTAGCAATGTAAATGTATAAACCAGAATTTCACAATGAGCTTAAAGATAATTTAAACAAGGATTTAGAGAAAGGTTGATTATCTGGGTGGTTATTCCTCTATACATTATTTATAAAATAATAAATTTTTGAAAAAAATAAACCATCTTCAAAAAAACAAAATCAACAAAATGCTGAAACTAAAAAGTAAAAAATAATTAGTATATTGAGCAAACGTAATTTATTCAATGCCGATACAAACAAAGTCGGCGCCAAATTTATTATTAATTTATTTAAATAAATCAACTTTACAAGAAATTATAATGTTTGGAGTTGTAAACATAACCCCAAAGTAAGTTATAATCTATGCTGGGTTTGTTTAAGTATTACCGATTATGAGTGAAATTAGCTGTTATATGTTACTCACGTACGCATACATGCATGTACGGACGTAAACTCACTTTTATATTAGTTGATTAAATGCGTGACACAACTCTGAATTCATTTTACTCGTGTAAATGTAGGCCTAAATGAATTTACGACGTTGTGTAATGTATTTATACCTAGTTGACTCAAATTTTCAACAAAAATATTTGCTAAGTCATACAAATTTGAATAAACTGGCTTTTTAAGAAATATTTTATTAATAGCTGATCCGACGAACATCCTGTCCAACAATAAATTTGGTTGTGATTGTTTTGTGAATTTGTGATAAGCTGTTGGAAAATGGTAAAAAAGAGAAAAAAACGTATTTCTGAGCGATCATTGTATCTTTTAACGATTGAAGAAATGGATAGGAAATTTGAGGAGTAGTAGATTCAGAAGAACTAAAATAGTGTTAAATTCTTGGTAAATTTAGCACCGACTTCAAAAATTTGTTTGTATCGGCATTGAATACATTACGTTTGCTCAATATACTAATTATTTTTTACTTTTTAGTTTCAGCATTTTGTTGATTTTGTTTTTTTGAAGTTGGTTTATTTTTTCAAAAATTTATAATTTTTTTATTTGTAGAGCGATGTGCAGATTAAAGAAAACATTTTATTTCCTAAAATGTTTTTATGAATTTGTATTTACTGTATCATTTAAGTAGTACGCTTTTTAAAAATTATTTTTTTATTATTTTATTAAAAAAGTTATAAAAAACAGCTAAAAAGCTATAAAGACAGGTATAAAAATGTTTCACTTATCTGAACTAAGTCTTTTACGACATTTATAACATTTTTTACTTATTTACATGAAGGATGCAGAGTATGACAGAAAAACAAGTTTCCCTTATTTACCTGACCGAAGACACAACAGCAATACAAAATTTGGTATGACAAAAATATAAACATCTGTTCCTTATTTACATGACCGAAGCCGGGTACGACAGCTGTAATAAGTTTTCCTTATTTAAGTGACCGAAGTCGGGCACGACAGCTATAAAAAGTTTTACTTATTTACCTGAACTAATCCTGGTACGATAGCTAAAAAGAAAAGTGTTTCTTGTTTACCTGACCGAATCCTAGTACGGTAGCTATAAAAAAGATTAACTTATTTACCTAAACTAAGTATGGTACGACATCTATAAATTATTTAACTTATGTATGTCAAATATAACCATCTGTTCCTTATTTACACGACCGAAGCCGGGTACGACAGCTGTAATAAGTTTTCCTTATTTACCTGACTGAAGACGGGTACAGCAGCTATAAAAAAATTGGTATGACAAATATAAATATCTGTTCCTTTTTTACATGACCGAAGCCGCGTACGACAGCTATAATAAGTTTTCCTTATTTACCTGACTGAAGCCGGGCACAACAGCTTTAAAAAGTTATACTTATTTACCTGAACTAGCCTGGTACGACAGTTAAAAAAATGTGTTCCTTGTTAACCTGACCGAATACTGGTAGGACAGCTATAAAAAAGTTTCACTTATTTACCTGAACGAAGCCGGGTACGACAGCTGTAACAAGTTTTCCTTATTTATCTGAACTAAGCTGGTACGACAGCTATAAACCAGTAATATATTAAACTACAGAAAAATTTTATGTATTCGTGTCGTGAGATATTTGTGACGATTCGTGACTTGAAATTTAATTTAGATACCCACGCCAAAATAATGTCAATGGGTTTTAACTTCAAAAAGATTTATCAAAATCGGTTCATTAATTCCGGAATATCGCTGGACAAACATAATAATTCGAACACGTAGCTGAACCGTTGACGTGAGTTGAGCAAATTTCCAAAATTAAGTTTATAGGACCATGTTTTAGGGTTTCAACCAACAATTTGGGAAATAGGTTTACTCACGACGGTGCTGAATAGCTGCAAAATGCTTCGCACGCCATTCCGCATATTGGTTGTATCTTCAATACACAATGCATTGCGTGTTTCGCAAGCCATTTCGCATATTGGGAGTATCTTCAATACACAATGCATTGCATGCTTCGCAAGCCATTCCGCATATTGGGAGTATCTTCAATACACAAAGCATTGCGTTCTTCGCATGCCAACCCCATGGCAATATGCGGAATGTTTTTTGAGATATAAAACAAACAATATTTATGGTTTCAGGGGTTGTTTCAACCCTTAAACGCGAAATATTTCAAAATTCTTTCTTAGTGCAAATCTAAGGCCTGTGAGCAATATGTGTACCAAATGCCACATTCCTAGACCATATGGTTTTTGAGATATAAAACAAACAATATTTATGGTTTTAGGGGTTGTTTCAACCCTTAAACGCGAAATATTTCAAAATTCTTTCTAAGTTCAAATCTAAGGCCTATGAACAATATGTGTAGCAAATTCGACGTTCCTAGGCCATATGGTTTTTGAGATATAAAACAAACAATATTTAAGGTTTTAGGGGTTGTTTCAACCCTTAAACGCGAAATATTTTAAAATCCTTTCTTACTGCGCCTCTAGTACTTATGAGTAATAAAATTTTTGTACCAAATTCGACGTTCCTAGGCCGTATGGTTTTTGAGATATGAAACAAACAATATTTATGGTTTCAGGGGTTGTTTCAACCCTTAAACACGAAAATTTTTAATCCTTTTTTTAGTGCGCCTCTAGAGCCTATGAGCAATATATGTACCAAATTTCACATTCCTAGGAGATATGGTTTTCGAGATACTGTGATGAGTGAGTCAGTCAGTGGTATTTCAGCTTTATATATAGATTCTAATGGAAAATTCAAATTTTCCGCCAAAATGACGTACTTTATTGACAAATGCTAGCTAAGTTCTGGGCCGATTTTTAAAAAACTGGAGTGGAACCTTAAGTGAAACTTAAACTTAAACGTAAACACTTAAGTGATCCTCTTTCATTAATTTTTTTTAAAGCGATATCGGTCCATTAGTTTCGGAGTAATCGCTAAACAAACATAAAAAAAAGCATATAAACAGGTCGAATTGAGAACCTCCTCCTTTTTTTGAAGTCGGTTAATTAGTATATTAACATAATTTTTAATGAAAAAGTAAAAAAGAAAGGTATTTATTATGGAGGAGTGCTTGTATTTATAGAAAAGTAGGTAGGTCTAACTGAATCTTTACAAACCACTTAGAATTAATTGCTCATATTTTCATAATACCCTAATCAAAAACGACAGTGTCAAGCTTTTGATTCTAAACTTTAAATCTGTATTTTATCCGCTGGAACTAAAATCCCAGATATCTTATACACAGATGTCGCATGAGACGAATTTAATGACGCAGTACGAGAACTGTACACACTGCAGCGCTGGCATAGCCAAGAACTCCATCAGGGTTTCCAAATTTAACCAAAATATGGCAGTAGCGTATTTGTTAACTGTTAAATACAGCTTGTTGTTTTTTTATTGTGTATGCCTATAGGTAATACAGACTACAGAGTTAGATGGGTTTGTTACTTATACGAATAATTCAATTCAATTCAATTTATTTTTATTTCCTTAAATATAATACAGAATAAATGCATAATAATATCAAGGAAATTGTGCCCACATAGGCTTAGCCTGTGCGTAGGCACGAGTCGCATCTAAAAATCTAAGTTACAACTAGGAAGACATATTATATTTATTGATCTATATTAAAGTTTTATAATATAAAAACAATAGAGGTAGAGTAGAGTGGGAAGTGCCAAACGGAGGAATCCAAGTCCATATCGGACCAAAACAACCCGGGTCAACAAATAGTTACCTACTGCTTCAACACACGAGAATCAATAATAGTGAGAGAGTAGTACAATAAACCAGGATACATATTTGCTACCTGTAGATGGATACAATGACATTCTCAGTACCGTCCCTTCCCAAGTCCAGAAGCCAATTAGTAATATGTTTCTTAAATGTCTGAAGTTTAAAGTTATTAAACATACGTAAGTGGTCAGGTAGATTCCTATATAAAAAAACATGAGCTATGTAATGTGTAATGTGAATTCGTGACCGAGTAAGAAGTCTTATTTAATTTTTTATTTAAAATTCCAAGTGACTTTGAGCTGCGTGTCAAACGTTGATGATCGGTAATGACGGTAATTTCGAAAATATCTCGGTAGTTTTTAAAAATATAAATTGCAAGAGTTTTGACATAAATTTGTCTAAGATTCATAACCTTAAATTCGTCAAAAATTGTCTCAGTAGAAAAACAACGGCTTTTTACGCAATGCAGCTTTAAGTATAGATTTTTGAATTATGTTAAGAGGTTCAAGAATTGTTTTAAGGGCACCCCCCCCCCCAGGCTATTATTCCCACCATAAATAATGATTGACAATATGCATAATAAGATAGTTTCAGCTCTTGAACATTTAGGATTTCACTAAGATGCTTAAAAACATAGATTAGTTTGCGTCTTTTTTGCTTTACATATTTGACATGTTCAGTCCATTTCATCCGTTTATCAAACATTACTCCAAGATACTTTTATAACAATCAGTGCTTTCAATATGTTCGTATAAACACACCTTGTTGAGATAATCACTACAAGAATGTAATTTTAAAGAATTTAGATCAGTGCAAGCTCTCAGTGAAATCGGCAGAAATTTAAGTTTTAGAAACATTAAGAGGTAACACGTTTTGGTCAAACCACTTTTTTACGGAAGCCAAACCCCTCAATGCCTTTCCCTGTACTTCTTCCCAAGTTTCCCTTTCAAATAATATAGCCGTATCATCAGCAAAAAGAAAGAATTTGCCCTCAATATTTAATTTGTTCAAATTGTTTATATAAAAATCAAGAACAAAAGCGTCCCCAGGGTACTTCCCTGTACCACCCCATAGTTAACAGAACAACTATCACTGTTTACCCCACATATAGAAACAATCTGCTTCCTATTGGACAGGTAGCCACGAGTAAGACAACTAATTAGTTCATTAGTTGTGTTTGTTACTTAATACGAGTAGTTAGTAGTGTTTGTTTATTTATACAAAGTTGTATTTTAGTTTAGTCCTATTTATATAATGCCAGCAGGACATAAATGTTTATTTTAACTGCGGTAAAACAGCAAAAACATATCCTAACTTGAAAATGTATTACTTGTCATTAGACGCGAATAGAAGAAAAGAATGGATTGTAAACTCAGGTATGTAAACTTAATATTTTTACACTTAATAAAATATGTTAAATGTATACTAATAATTAAAAACAAATGATTTAAATAAATAATTACACACTTTTTAGGATCAAGTTCAAATATTGTTTGTTTTAAATCATTTGCAAACTTCTTGTTATTTAGCTCAATTTAAACAATTAATTAGCTCTGCTA
The DNA here is from genome assembly GCA_018207615.1 of Philaenus spumarius. Classification (NCBI taxonomy): domain Eukaryota; kingdom Metazoa; phylum Arthropoda; class Insecta; order Hemiptera; family Aphrophoridae; genus Philaenus; species Philaenus spumarius. Next base: position 3,982 of record JAGFPH010021560.1, on the reverse strand, counting down.
TCTCTATACATAAAATTGAAAACCCACTCACTTACTGACTGACCGACTGACTGATCACAGTATCTCAAAAACCATACCACCTAGGAACTTTAAATTTGGTACACATATTGCTCATAGGTACTAGAGGCGCACTAAGAAAGGATTTTAAACAATTTGGCCTGTAAGGGTTAAAACTACCCCTAAAACAATAAATATTGATTGTTATATATCTCAAAAACCCTACCACCTAGGAACGTGAAATTTGGTACACGCATTTGTCATAGAGGGCTAGAGGCGAACTAAGAAAGGATTTTAAACTATTTGGCCTGTAAGGGTTGAAACAACCCTTAAAACAATAATTATTGTTTGTTATAGATCTCATAAACCTTACCTCCTAGGAACGTGAAATTTGGCACACGTATCTGTCACAGGGGCTAGAGGAGCAATAAGAAAGGATTTTAAAATCTTTGGCCTGTAAGGGTTGAAACAACCAATAAAACCATAAATATAGTTTGTTATATATCTATAAAAAAACTACCTCCTATTAACGTGAATTTGCTGCACGTATTTGTCATAGACACTAGAGACGCATTAAGAAATAATTTTAAAATATTTGGCCTGTAAGGGTTGAAACAACCCCTAAAACAATAAACTTTGTTTGTTATACTTTCCTTAAATCTAGAAAGCTGAAATTTTTTACATTTATTTCTTATAAGATACATATAAAAAAAATAAGCCAGTTTTACGTTTTATCACCTTCTACTAAGGGGTGAAATTTAGGAACAACCCTTATATCTATAAATATTAATTTAATACCGCCAAGGATTGTGAAAGCTGAAATTTGGCACTTATTCATTATTCATTTTAAGACAAATTTTTAGACGTAATCTGATCAAAACAATCCCGGTCTATACAATCGCATATTGAAGACATATCTGGGTGATCTGCAAACATTTAGCTAAGACTGTGATTTACCAGTCTGTAGATTTAGCTGTTGAAAAATTTCACAGCTAGTTTTTTAATTTTTTTATTGATTTAATTTATTGGGCACACATACCGTGACGAAGACGATTGATGGGTAGCCAGTGAACAATAAATACCAAACTTATTGAAAATACATGTTATAATTCACTGTCGTGAAATAATAGATGAAAGAAAATGAGAGAAAAATATTGCAATTAATTATGAATCATAGTGATAAAAAACAAAAAATTCTCTGTAGCGAAGCACGGGTATTTAGCTAGTTTTGTTATGTAAGTAATATTGTGTCTTCTAAAATGGTATAAATATACAACTAATATAAATTATTTTCTTTTTGAATATCATATAAATCTGTTTAGTAGAAAACTTTATTACATGAAAAAATATTGTGAATCAATATAAATATTCTACATTTCAAAAATGAATAGCTAGTCTGAAACATAATAATATATTATGTATTTTATACTCTTCTTATCTAAAAAAACTACTGAACGTATTAGAACGAAAATTGGTATGTAGCTTCCACTAGGACCACAGGTGCTCACTAAGATAGGTTTACAAAAAATTCAAAATCTTAGGGGGGGTCTGGGGGGGGTCAAAGTTACTAAATCACGATTTCTCTAAAACTACTGAACTGATTTGAATGAAATTTGGTATGTAGCTTCCTCTAGGGCCGTAGGTGCTGCCTAAGAATGGGTTTCAAAAAATTCTAAATCTTAGGAAGAGTTTGGGGAGGTGTCAAAGTTACTAAATCACGATTTCTCCAAAACCACCGAACGGATTGGAATGAAATTTTTATGTAGCTTCCTGTAGTACCCTAGGTGCTCGGTAAAAAAGGTTTTTAAAAAAAATTCGAAATTTTAAGGGGGTTTGGGGGTCAAAGTTACAAAAAAAAAACACCAAAAGGATTGAAATAAAATGTAGTATGTAGTTTTCCCTAGGGCCCTAGATGCTCACTACGAAAGGTTTTCAAAAAATTCGACATTTTAGGTGGTTTAGGGGGGATCAAAGTTACAAAAAAAAAAAAAAACCGAATAGATTGGAATGAAATTTGGTATGTAGCTTCCTCTAGGGCCATAGGTGCTTTCTAAGAAAGGTTTTCAAAAATTTCAAAATTTTAGAGGGGGTTTTTGGGGGGGTCAAAGTTACTAAATCACGATTTCTCCAAAAACACCGAACGGATTGGAATTAAATTTGGTATGTAGCTTTCTCTAGGAACCTAGGTGCTCGGTAAGAAAGGTTTTAAAAAAGTTCGAAATTTTAGGGGAGTTTATTGGGTTAAAAGTACTAAAAACCCCATAAGAAATACATAGTGTAATATATTTACTGGTATAATAAATTTGTTGTTAATATACATTTAACTTTGATTTGTCTATCCGTGCAAAGCCGGATCGGGCCAGCTAGTCTTATATATTAAAAAATATTGGTATTTTTTTCCGAGTCCGTTCGGCTCTTATACCCAACCGATTTTCATAAATAAAATCTTCATTTAAAGGTATGTACGCACAGATTTGCCATCAAGCATCCCGCATTCATTTATCTACCGCATAACTTGACTTATAATCAAACAAAAATTTCTCCCCATACATTTCTTATGGGAATTTCAAATTTGCAGCATTTTCTTTTAATTGTTTTTCGTATATCTTCGGATTTAATCCAGATACATAGTTAGTTTGGTCTTGAAATACTCATTGAATTACAGGCTTTCATATGAAATAGAGATCATTCAAATCGGTTGAGGTTAAGGCGAGTTATGGACCACAAAACAACATAAATTAGATTTTTTTCTAAATTCAACTTTATTTAAAAGATCTATATCTCCAGTTCAAATTATGTTACCCAAAATGTATTTGTTTAAGAACCTTCAGTGGAGTACTAGCTTTCATTTAAACCATTAATTATTGAGATGAGTTTAAAGCGAACACAAGGTGGGCAAAATTCATTTTGATAAAAACATTTTTTATTTCAATATTTGTAAATTTAGTCGGAAAAAATCTTAGGTTAGGCCTAGACTGATGAATTACCATAGCAACCAATTGAATAAAATAACAGATAAAACAGTTGTTTGTTATAATATTTCCATTAACACCTGATTTCACACTTTGAAGGAAACTTTTAGGTTATGTATTTTTTTAAAGTATAGACCTAAACCTTACTGATCCTTTTAACCTTTATTATTATAACTGCTGTTACAAAATATAAGGAATAATTTGATTTGAACATGTAACATTATTTAACATCATAGTTTTGAGGTTATTATTAGACTAATAATACACTTTTATTATAAATAAAACATAACATATGTTTTTAGAAAAAAATTTAATACTCATCGAAAGAAAAGGAAATTGCACTATCGTTGTATTTTAATGTATTGTAAGGACCTGCCTCTTACAAATTTTTGAGAAAGAACCAAGTAAGGCTTCCTCATCCAGCCACACTGAAAAGATGGATTGGAGTAGCTTCAATAAGACCGGGGTTCAACAAAAAGTTGCAAAAAGCATTACAAACCAAAGTTAAAACCACGACAGAAAACGAAAAGTTTTGTGTTATTTGCTTTGATGAAGTACAAATAAAGTCAAAGTTGGAATACTCCAAAAGTTTGGACTTGGTAGAGGGTTTTGAAAATGTAACCTTTAGGAAGGTGTAATAACAAGATAGAAGAAAGGAACCGTATTTTTAGTTTGTGGCTAATTTGCACGATGGAAACTGCCACTTGCATATTTTTTTACAAAATCTCGACTCAACAAAAATAAATAAAATTTCCTGATGACTATATTTATAGAAATTCTATTGTTATGTGGACTTAACCCAAAAGTTATAGTATGTGACCAAGCAACGGGAAATAGAGCATTTTTTAAAAGCTTAGGTTGTAATTCATCTAAACCCTACTTTTTGTACAAAAATCACAAAATATATACAGGGTGATTCACGAAGTTATCCCTACACTTATACAGCTCATTCTACTAGTAAAAATAATGAAAAAAGTTCATATAAACATAGGTCCGAAAACGCTTCGTTTTCC
>JAGFPH010021559.1:0-13259 GCA_018207615.1 Philaenus spumarius | reverse complement strand
GAGGTAAGCCATCTCCATCGGTTCCTTTTCCAGCATATATGTAGCCATTATAAAAATATCCGGTTCTGGCATCACACAGCGTAACAAGTTTTATCCCATACTTGTAGTCTGGTTTGTTAGGCATATATACTATAAATCCACAGTTACCTCTGTACCCGATTAACTGTTCGTCAATAACTGCATACTCTCCGATATAATAGAGACTTCTGCAGTTTGCTAAAAACAACTCAAACAAATCAGCAATCGAAGCAGTTTTTAAAAATTTTTTCGCTGCTCAGTTGTGGCTGGGTTATCAAATCGAACAAATGCGAGCAGTGTAGCTTTGTACACCATAGCGAACATTAGGTATCCAATGAAAGCTTTCATCTCATTTACAGAAGTATCTTTGAGGTTGTAGCAAGCTTGTCTGTAATTTTTTTCAGCTTGTAAGTTAGCAAATTTGTTATTTGTCCAATGTACTATTTCTTCAATCATTAGGTCAGTTATGAGCATTGACCAAATTTCTGAGGGTATTGGAATGGTACCTAAATTACGCACCTTTGCACTCATTCCAGGCAAACGATTGCCCAAGCGAAGGAGTACGACGTCTTGTAGAAGGCTCTGCAGAGGACCATTTGAACGGATCAGGATTGGCCCTTGTGTTTCTGCCAAAATAAAATTCTGGTTCTTCAGGTATCAGAGGTTCAAGGTCACCCCTGATATCTTCTTCCTCTTCACTTGGTTGATAGTCCAAATCAGTCGATGCTCTTGAGACAAGGTCAGGTAAGGGAGGATTGATCTCCTCAAGCTCGGGTGAAAAAGGAAGGGGCGCAGTCGGGTCTTTGTCTTCACTATCACTTGAAATATACCAATAAATGGTAATTGATTTAAGTCACTTCAAAACTACCTTTGATATGAAAAGCCACACGTTGGCGTGCCAAAGTGAAATATAACAATAAACAGTTTGAAAATTAATAAAGAAATAACTTCAACTCAGATTACAAATGTAAAAGGTTAACTTTACTTGTTTCTGTTTTTTAAATATACAATTTATCTATTTTAACAGTTAAGCGTAAATTATTGATTCATAAAGGTATCGTAAGTATGAAATATCAAAGTCTTTATGCAAATATATAAGAAAGTTTCATACAATAAAGTTTATAGCACAATCGGCGAGACACAAGATTCTTAAACTCGGGAGGTTGGTGCCGACTCTTCTCAAATAAATAACAGTTGAAACAAGACATAAAATTAAATGAAAATATGATGAATTGAAACGTTACTATATACAAATGCAAAAGAAAAGTTAAAATGGTGAGTACAATTTGTTTATCTGTGTTCGTGTAGGTGTATGTGTGAAAGTGTAACATAGAAATCGTAAAGTTCAAGTTATGTACAGTTCAGAATTAAATATATTTATCGTTTATAGTTTTTCACAATCACTGAATAATGGGTATAATAACGTGATCAGCCTTTTACTGTAACAAATTCGAATGTTTCTGGGAGTAGGTTAGGTAGTAATACGTGAAAAGATATAATTATTAATGGAATAATCTCACCATAGTTCAGACGTCTTCTTTTATATAAAATCGAGTAGTTAAGATAAAAAAAATTGGTACTGTATTGAATTGTAGTTATTAAAATTGACGTAGCAAAGTTCTGGATATGAGGCGCCTAGTATCAAAACCCTCTAAGCCCCCCAGCTGATTTTTTCGGGAAATGTACAATAACTGTAACAAGCGAGTCTGTGAACAGAATTAAATAATTTTTTCACCAAAAAATCACCAATTTTTTTAGAAATAGAGTGGTAAAATAAGAAATATATCAGACAAACAGTTGTTATCTTATGAGGAAAAATGTAAATGCAAAATTTGGATTTAGCGGGTTTTGAGACTAAGACTGGGATTTAGCGGGTTTTGATAATAAGACTAGGATTTAGCGGTTTTTGAAACCAAGAAGTTAAAACTGCAATGGGGTTTCAGAGGAATAATTTTAGATCACTCTAATTTTAATTACTACTTAATTAGTCTAAACTAAACATACTGTTTATTAAATTTAGGTTATTAAAAAACACTTAATTAAAATCTCTGAATTTTATTGATACAAAAATTTTTATAATATGGAAACTTTATAACAAAGTTATTTTGTAAAAACTGTGTTTAATGTCTGGTACAAGTTTATATCTTCCTTCACAGTTTAGTTTAGTGCTACTTGTAAAATTATTAAAATAAAAACAAAGTATTGAAAAAAATAAAAAATCAATTAACAATGGTACAAACTGTAAGTAAATTGTTTAACAATACATCATAATCATTTTGTAATAAGTTTGACACCATCAGCTATGCAAGTTCTTTGCCAAACACATTACACAACATCAGCTGAGTCTACTTCTTCATCAATAATCACGAAGTTGGAGTCTTCATTATCACCAATTTCAGTCTGAGTTTGATTTTGCCTCTCCAAATTCAAATAGAAGCTGAGCACCTCATTATTTCTCCATTCTTCAGCGAAATGCTTAGAAAGTAATTTGCCCACATCTTTTATTTTATCAGCTTTTACTTTAGTACCCTTTTTAACCGTACTCGGTTGAATGTGGGCCATGGTATGATTAGCCTTCGTAATACGTCTAGCGTTGCAAATGTTGCTTAGGTAGTTAACTTCACCCTGGAACAAAACGTTTCCTTGATCTCTTGCCCTTTTCAAGATTATTCTTTTGCTGGGGTTAAACTTGAAATGCCAGTCTCCAGGCTTTTTTTGAACCCTTTCAGCTTCTGTTTTCCAACCTTGGACTTTAACAGATGTACCAACTTTGTGGACTGTTCCATGCTTGCTCAAAACTTTCTCATACTCCTCTGGTTGCAGGATGGTATCTTTATTTTTAAGATCTTTTTCTATCAACCCAAAAACTCTATCCGGTGGAAGAAATGAATGGCCAACAATTGGGAATGTCATTTCTATAGAGTTAATTTCTTTAGGGGCTTCTGTAACCAGCCACTTTCCTAGCATAGCAGTGACTATGGTGTTTTTATTTTGGCCACCACAGCCATCTGCAAAGCATTTGAGCTTTGTTTTTCCTTCAAAATTACAGCTTTTCAAATGATCGTACAAACATGAAGCAATGATGTTGGAGTTTTTGGCATAGTCACTTTCGCACCAAGTGTAGCAGTGCACGTTTTCTTTTTCCAATTTGCATTTAGAATTACCCGTGACTAAAGTAAAGTTATAAAAAGAATACTGTCTGCTAAAATACGCCGATTGGTCTGGCACTCTGGGTAGAAGTAAATTTTTTTGGCAATCAAATGTTACGATTAAGGTCTCATTATCATCGGATTTCAAAAGAGAATAAAAGGCATCAGCCTTTAGTTTGTGAACCTGTTTTAGAGTTTTAATCTCATTTCTTTTTGTGTCATCTTTTTCCGTTTTCATTTGTTCATCAAAGAAAATACATGTAGAACAGGCATCAGTTTTTGGTGACCCAAATCCAAAATTAAAATTTGTATTAACAACTTCACGAAAATAGCTTTCTTTGACTTGAAATTCTTCCTCTTGACATTCATTGTACATTTTATACAGCAAAGCAATATTCAATTCAGCTGGGAAATAGTTCCTATAGGTAGCTCTATGTCTGTTATAGTGTGACTCAATTACTTTTAATTGTTGAATAAATTCAAGGATTTTCTCCTTTCGTCCAGAAAACAGTTCCATTTTTCTGTTTCCGCCTCTTGTTTCAGTAGCTATTGCCCCTCCGCTCGCATGGTGTCTTTTCATTACGCCTAAAACCCTGTCTTTCTTTAAGCCTAAGATTTTTAAAAAGGCGTTCTGACATATTCTTACTTGTGAACCATCACGCAATCGAAAGTAATAAAAGAAAGTAAGATTCCTCTCACGACTGCTGTCACTCGGTCTAAGTCTTTTTTTTGGCAGTGATTTAGTATGCTTCAAAATGAAGTTATCTTGCTGAATTTTATTTTTTGAAGAGTAGAAGACCGAATGAAACTTTGAGATGTCTAGAAGAGACAGAGAATCACATTTGTATGCATTTTCCTTTTTATGATTGCAGCATGGCACACCAGGCGGTTCAGTTGCTGAGTATCTGAAAAAAACGCGTTTGTTAGGTTTTTCAGATTGATGGAAGATAAATCTGAAACCCCTTTGCAGCATAACTATAAGAATATAACATAATAACCTACCATATCGGTCTAATTGACACCTAACCTAACCTTATTTAAGTTTTTATTAGAATACTTACAGCTGAACCCGTTTTTTCTCGCGCTTCCATTCCTGTTTCTTAGGAGTCTTCTTTCTAGCAAGATTACTAGGACACGGTCTTAAGTTAGTACCCACTGCATCTTCCATCCCAAGATATAATTAAAGATACTTTAACTAATAAAATATAAGAATTTTTCACAAAATTCAGCAATACAATCACAATAATGTTCTGAAAACACACTACTGTTGACTGCTCCAAGTTGTCAACAACTCGCAGAGAATCCTGGGTAGTCACGTGACAAAACCACGTGCTCCTATTGGCTGTTGTGGATTTAGCGGATTTTGAAACCAAAAATGTCTAACTTCACTCTGAATGTAGCGGGTTTTGAAACCAAGGCACATTTTTTACATTATTTTTCAATGGGATATAGTGGGATTTGACACAAAAGAATGTTAAATTTCAATTCAGCATGGAAAACCCTATAAGAAGCAATATCTAACTCAATTTCGAAAAAAATTGGACTTAGCGGGTTTTGATACTAGGCGCCTCATATATTAATCTTGGATTTTGATCTTGAATTCTTCTCAAATCGCCAGCTAAGAGAAACACAACTGGCCTCTTCGGAATCTAACTCAACAATGCATAACAATCAGTCCTTAGAGGTTCTCACGAGGTCTTCAGGAAATCGTTTGTAATGCCTTCTTCATTTTGATGTCTTCTTGGGATGGGGATTTGTGAATGTACATAGATGGAGTGAGCTATTTAAGTGTTATTTATGGTGTATGTTTTGATTTTAAGAACTTTAATGTGTTTTGGAGAAGTGAAAATATTATAACACAATATAAAGATGTGATATAATGAAATTAGTTTAATAAATTAAATAAAACACTCAAATAACTCCTTATTTACAATAAATATTTACTTTCTAAACTTTATACTAAGCGGTTGTACTATTACGGATTGAATTTCATTGTAAAATCGTACAGCCAATCACAGCACAGTATGTAGTTAGTGGGATGAGCTTGGTGTATCCGTCCTTCTCGGTATGATGGAAAAACTCGGTCATGACTCGGGTTTTAAATTGCTATTAACTTAACGGGTTTATTTTATATTGTCGACGAAGACTTCTCAGATGTAGAAATGTTGGTTCCTTCCATAGGAATAATCTAATTTTCTATTTAAATGGTAGTTTGCTCGCAATTTAATTTATTCTGTCGTCTTCCGTTTGTTTATGAATCATCTCGGCATGTTGGATTCTCAATTTCAAGTACAGATTTTCGTCGAATGGTTTTATATTTGGTCGATATTTCAATTTACGTGGATAGATAGATTAATTTTGAAGCTTTTTGATATAGGAATTATAGGTCGAAATGTCGGGAAGTATTTTTAAATAGCTGTAGTAGTGTCGAAAGTAGTGGTTGATTCTTTTCTAAACGTTTTCATTAGCGTTGTGAATATTTTCCACTAGGCGCCGCGCATGGCGTCATTTGTAGAATGAATCGCATTCTTAAGGTCTTCTCTCTCTCTCTCTCTTTCTAGCTTCATAAGTATTTACATTACAATTCTATTATTCATAATTGGTTGAATATTTTGAATTGTTACACACTCCCGTAATTTTCATGAGAATCTAGAGAAACGTCTTCAAATAACACGCGACGAACTTTTTCTGTGAATTCTGGATCGTCTGTATCATAAATGTCTGGGTCACAAGTGACCCTTTCGCGAGAACAACTAGCCATCGGTATCGAAAAGAAAAACTTAATTATTCCAACCCGGTGTGTGTGTATTCTGACAGAAACCGCACGGATCTTGGTGGCTGTGTATGCAGTGTCTATAGGACACCGTAATATTTCACTAAACTGTTGCCACGTTTATCACACGAGGTTCACGGCACTACTGAAGGTTACAATGTACTCGAAAGTGGTTGTGGGGAAGCTATTGAGCAGCTGGGGTCAACAGCCTCATGCATTGTGGCCAACTCACCCTAAATGAAAATCCGTAGGTGTCTGTCAGACACTGCATACACACTGAGGGTTAACCACAACAAAAACAATCAAACATAACCCCAAAATTGAAAATACGTTATAGCATCGTCAGATCTGTGCTTGTCACAGCTGACGATTAAATCTTTGATACATATGGTCGGTTTAAAATCTATGTTTCAAAGTTCATCAATTTACACAACAAACAAAATTAATTTGGCAAACCATAACTGAAAACACACAACAATCACTCATTCCAAATGATCTAAGTTCCAACATACAAGAATTTATATATTATTTATAACATTTATGAATGCAGATCTTTTCAATTTACTTATTTCAATATTTTACTTACGTACGTAATTTTATTATTTTTTAAATATATAATGCACTTTTAAACTATGAAACAAAGAATGAATTTAATTTAACGCAATCATTTTTCTTTATGCAACAAATATTTTATGGTAAACATATTTATAGTTTTTAATACTTAGCCTCATATTCGACATTGTTCTTTATTTATCGTAGCACTGTTCTGATTCACTCCCAAACACTGTTCAGCTTTTTATAAGTTACCATTTCTGGTCGGCCATTTTTGTACAGTTTCCAGGTAACGCTTACCCTTGAAATTTACAAACTTGATAACTCCGATTAACTTTGTTCAATTTACACCATTTTACGTTTTTTCGTAAATGCACTGTCTCTACTATCGTTTAATACAACTTAAACCGTATTTCCTACAGAAATACCACAAACTCCATAACTATGGAAGCATTGCTCCCAACATACCAAAAAACAGGTCTGTACTGCTCTACGACTCTTAACAAAGTGGGCTTGATGCTTTGCTTGGAACTGCAATGTAACGCGCACTGACATCATCTCACGTGATTGATCTCGACCAATCAGAGATGCCTTTCCATTTCATATTGGACTCGTTTTGAGGCTAAATGTCTGTTTCATTTTATTTTACGCCTTGATGTTGAGGCTATTTTCTTATGACGTTATTTCTTTATATTCAAAACCTATTTAATGTCTTCGTTTCTTATAACTTCGCAATTTTTCTTTTCTAACAATTTCTAATGAATTAGTTATTACAAAAAATAAAACTATCTGCATTCCCCTTTGGATTTCTATGTTAATTAATTTTTTTAATGTGATTTTAATTTAGCCTAAATCATCCAAACTTTGCAATACCCCTGCCTTTACGTTATACCCTTTTTTATGTTATACTAACTCCCTTAAACTTACATATATTACTAGACGTACATTAAACTTGCACTGTCCACACTAGCAATAATAAGCACTGTATTTGATATTTAATTACTTACTTTTGTGTAACTGCCATTTACACATTGCTTCAAAACTACTTTACTTATTACTTTGCAACATTTAAAACAAGCATTGCTAATACGAAAATTGACTCCCTCTGCGTACAGAAAACGTGTTCCTCTCTGCTTGATATACAAGTCGGTTCTGATATCCTTTGTCCGTTAGACTTAGACACCAGACCGTCTTGTGGCGCCACACTTTAGTGAACATATGAATCAGGGTGAAGTGGCAGAGACCAATTGAATGTTCGTTTGCAAGTTAAGTTGCCTACCTTGGCAGGAGCTTTAAATATATATTGGCTTTACTAAAGACGGTACAAGCTTTAGTGGTGCTTCACTGTATGATAAGCCTGAGTAACTTCTGCCGCTCTTACTTTTGTTTCTTTAGTTGATTCCGGTTTTATAAAATAATTACTTAAAGGGTTACTGGAACTGGAGCACTAGATCTGTTCTTATGCTTCGCAGATTTCAGATGCTGGAGAATGTGTGAACAGCCACCGTGCCCAATGTTAAGAAAACTACTGCACACTGTACATTCAGCCTCATTGTCGTAACGTCCTAGTTTAATAAATGTCCACTCTTTTGTGAAATCATCCTTGAACTTACACTCACGCTTTGGCATGATCGTTAAATAGCTATTTAAGCACTGTAAAACCTTGTGAAAACCAGAACAAAACCAAAAAAAAACAACTTGAAAAAAATAGATTAAAATTTCAGTAGTAGTCCGATGAAGCTACGAACGCAACTCAAAACATACTGACTATATTTAGACATTTATTCGTTTGACGTTTGACTTAGTGGGGGAGCGGCGCAATCGTACAATGCGCAGACCCGCTTCGCACGACTACCCTGTGTTGGATAAAAGCGCTGGGGATACAGGATATAGGGAGGAAGGAGTAAGATAACGACAATACTGCTTCCGCTTTTGACATAGTACAGGTGTAGTGCGTGAGCGAGTATAAAAAAATATTTTTTAGAGATAATCATCATTGTTATTTGCAAATAAATGTTAAAATTACAGTTTTCAAAGTTTTGGACAGTGCTCTGTTAAAAAAACGGGACATTCAGGCATCCCGAAAAAGTTTTTCGGGATAACGGGACTTTTCGTGAAAAAAAGGACATTTGCGTTTTTACAGGATGTCTAGTCACCCTAGTTGCGGTAGACAACTGTGTTTTGGCTTAGATTTTATTATGATTATTTTTTACAATGTCATTAGGTGCCTATTCATTAAATACAAAGTGGGTCTATAGCTGTACCCCGGAGGTAAAGGACACTAAGTCACACTTTACTAATTTTTCAGGAGAGCAGTTTTAAGATTTGTTTTAAATTAAATAATTCATTACTTTAATGTTAATTGACATTTTTTAACAATTATTCTGTTAAAATCTTATTAGAACGTTTCTTTTTCATTCCATTAAAATTTATTCACACAAATAAAACAAATCATTTAATCAAAAATTTATAAAAATTCATTGTTGGACATAGTGTTGTATACCTCTCATAAGTTTTGCATATGGCATTATTTTGGGGTTTTATCAGGAAAATAAAGAAGATACAAACATTGCTAATCACACATTGTTTATTAAGAAAACACAACATATATTAAACTTTAGTTGAAGATAAGTCCCAACGACACTAGAGAGTATCCACATCATCATCTCCTTGAGGGTAGTCAAACGTAGATTGATTGCTGTATTTCAAATGTTTGTAGAAGTCGTGGCAAACTGAGGGAACAAAAGGCAGAAGTGCAATCAAGTCATTGAATTTCTTCTTTGTAATTGGTACTGGATTTATTGAGACTTGATTTAAATCTGATGGAAAAGTTACTTCTTGTCTTGTAAACCTTACTAAGTCAACCTCTTGAGTTTCACCGTTGAAATCTGTTTTCAAAAAAAGCGTTCCAATCTTTTCCTGATGAACCTGAATTTGAACACATGTTGATAGCAGAACTGGCTCCTTGTTAACATCCTTCTTTCTATTTACAAGTGGGGGTTTAGGCGATTGTTTTTTATCAAACAACGTGTTGAAGTTTTTAAAATCTGCAAGTTCCATATTATGCACGGTGTATTTACTGGAAGTTTGCCTTACCAATTGTTGCCAGTCCCATGGTGTTAAAATAGCCAAATTATTGAGCTTCTTCATTTTCCTCTCTATTAAGGCATGTACACTGTCAGCCTCCATGTGTGTATGCCCTTTAAGCAAGAACTTTTGGGTTATAGTCCTAATTTGAGGATATTTGTGCAGAATCCAGAAAAAACACATTACAATACTTATATTCTTATTTTGACCGTAACAATTATCAGTCCAAAGTGTGATTTCTTCTATTTCACTGCCAGGAATGACACTATCTGCCCATTTCAAAATTGCTGATGCAATTTCATTTCCACCACGGGCTCCTTTAGATTCATCCCACATCATACAGTGTACTGAGGAATCTGCTGCATCATATAGCGTAAAATTTAATGTCCAAAGCTTCCTTTTATAAAAACTAATGCAGTTTGTCGTGAGTGGTGATGGCAGGCATTTTTGCAGATCACCAGTTAATACTTTGTGTTTTGGTGAGTCTTTAGCCATTTTAGTGTCACTACTTTTTAAGTTATATCTTGATTTCGATTCATTAATATGTGCATCATGATCAGCCTTTGTACAATCCTTTTCTTCTTGTGTCAGACTATTTTTAAGCTTAGCATTGAAAATATCACATGTATCGCAGGTGTCGATTTCAGGTGGTTTAAATGACAACTTGAACTGTTTATTAAAAATATCATAGTACAACCATTTCTTAGCTATTAAATTTGGATTAATATCTTTTTCATTGCAATTAACAATGTATAGTTCATACATTTTTTCTATTGTTAGCTCTGTGCCCAAATAATTTCTTTCACTCTTTTCTCTCGAATAATGACTCTCATACTGCGGGAAAGAAGAAATATGTTGTTTGACACTATTTATGGTTTCATCAGGGGTTTTAATGCTTGGCACATGCCTACCTCTTTTATCTTGTTTTACCATACCTCCTGGTTCAACATTTTTCAACATATTTACCACTACTGTGTTAGATATTGAAAGTGTGTTTAAAAACATAACTTTGCACACTCTATGTCGCTGCTTCTTTACGGTGAAATAGTAAAATAGTGAGTTACCTTTAGACTTGGTACTGTTTGGATCTCTTTTTCTAGATCGGTGTATACTATAACTTTCGACGCATGAAAAAATAAACTGCCTTTTGACATCTGCAGTTTTTTCCTCGCGCCAGTACGAATCAAAAATCTGTTGTCTGTCATGTTCCGGTATTTTTTCTGTGCATTTCATCCTACAATTACAAGGAGGTTTCATTAGTTTTGCAGGAATTATTTTACCTTTTTTGCTAATATATTCCTTACCACTAGCTAATTTGCGTTTGCGAACATTACATGCCCAATCATTAGCATTCACTACACGTTTTTTTCCTTTCTGGGTGCACTTAGTTTTATTTTTTACTTTTCTTTGGGCACTTTCTCTCACTTCAAAAACAGTTTCATTCTCTGCTGTATTTTCGCCATCACTGCTTAAGTATAAATCTTCTGCAAGCTGCTTTTGTATCGCATCATCACTTGTTAGGGTGTTAACAATAGCTTTCTCTCTTACCTTATTTTTTACTGCATTACGTACAGGCCTAGGCCTAACATCGTTGTCATCAGATTCAGAGCTTTCCTCACTTTCAGGTATGTAGTTTTTGTCGGCATCAGAATCATCGTCACCAAACAAATTGTCTAGGTCCTCTTCATTTTCACCAATAAAATTGTCTTGGTCCTCTTCATTGCCATTGTTATGTAAATTGCTGTTGTCACCTGGTGTTTCTGAAAACAAAACAACCTTGTACAAATCATATTAATTAATTAGGCTAAAGGCAACTTTTAATAGGCCTACAATTGGTCGAAAAAAATTTATTCGTCTAATGTACATAAGCTTAGTGCTGCAAACATACCAGTTTATGATAAAAGAAAACATAAAAAGTAATCGGATATAAGGCAAGTATTAAAATATGTTAGATTGGGTTACAACATAGGCTAGGTTACAATAAAGTTAGCTAGGTAGGATGCTAATCAATCAATAGGCTAGGCTGTTTTCAATAGCCTAATTACAGGTTGGAATCAGGGGCCATAATCAGGGCGTTTATTGAACAGGCAAAATTTCATAACAAAATTTGAACTCTTCCTAGTATTTAGAATACAAAACAACATTAGGTATCGTGTTTTATAGACCTCAGTATGTAATATATTATTATGCTGAGTAGCTGAGATTTGGGGAATAGATACATGGTTTTACCACTTTTAGGTTATTTTTATAACATTGTATAAAATCACTTACCAATGGTTGCATTTGGTTTAGGAATCAGCTCGGCGTTAGTAGTATTAGATTTAAGTAATTGCAGTAT
This sequence comes from Philaenus spumarius, assembly GCA_018207615.1. NCBI lineage: Eukaryota > Metazoa > Arthropoda > Insecta > Hemiptera > Aphrophoridae > Philaenus > Philaenus spumarius. The sequence continues at coordinate 1,342 of JAGFPH010021559.1, read as the reverse complement.
TCTTCCACCACGGGAGTTTGGGTCCATCTTGATCATAGCTTTATAAACAACAGTTAAAGTCTAAAACAACACTCAAAATGGCTAAAATGAAACCTTGCTCTCTTAGTTCCTGAAAAGTCCACAGGGTGTAAACAACATTATGTCCAGCTGGTGAATAGCATTGTGAAAAACTTACAGAGGTAAACAACACCAAGTCCACATGGTGTTGTATACCTCTGGGTAAAGGTGGACTTGGTGTTCATTTAAAAGGCTCTAACTTGGCTTACAGCTGGTTTTGGACATAGTATCCTATACCACTGTGTAGAGAAAAAAAAACTATAAACAGATGTTTGAAAATCCCAAATTTGAAAAAAATGGACATAGTGTCATTTACCTCCGGGGTACAGACTGTTATTTCCTTAGTTTGTTTATTAATAACTTTAGGCTTGTAACATTGACTGGTTTTGTGATACAATTGAAGTAGGCTAGTTTGTTTTTGTATGCACTGGTTGGCAACCTAGATCTGATAAAACCCACTAAGTTACTAGTAGTGGTAGGCCTAGGCCTAATATATTAAACATTGGTTGTAAAACAATTTTTCGCATTTGACTTGAGGCCTACAAAGAACAATTTTTTAGCTTAGGCCTATGATCTCAAAATGAACATTTGAAGGGGGTTTAGAAATAATTTTGACCATTTGTGCCCAAGAATTAGTTATATTATGCTTGATTTCCATTTCTTCTTTTATTCAAATTTTGCGCTTATTGTAGTAATTAAATTCTAATTTTTAATGTTATGTCATAATACTATAAGTTCAACGGCAAAAGAATAGATTAACACTCCAGCAAACATGTATGTTATATAAAACAACTTAATTGATGTAAGCAACTTATATAATACATGTTGGGTCATTTTCAAGTTGGTGCAACTTTTGATTTATGAGTTGGTGTAACGTTAAAGACGACGAGCCCCAAGTTGGCTGTGCCAAATTTGTAACGTACTGTATTTCAAATTAAAATAATAAATATAATAGTAATTTACTTGAATTTACTTTAACATCTTGAGGTTGTGGATTCGTCGACCTAAGCAAGCATGTAAGAGGACTGGTCTAAGGCAAATGACGCAATCTGATGAGATTAACCTTCAACATTTATTGAAATCACTGTGATGTTACTGGAATATATAAATGATATACGTCTTTACAGTTTAACTATTTTATTTAGACACTCTCTGACCATACAAAGTTCATGTCTGTAGGTACATAGGGCTACAGCATTTTTATCTTATGACATCTCCTTTGTATTTTTTTAAATAATAATAATAATAATTAAATTACAAGTGAAAAAACATAGACCAAGACCGG
>JAGFPH010021558.1:0-13259 GCA_018207615.1 Philaenus spumarius | reverse complement strand
CATTTGGGTTGGCCAGTGCTCCATCGACATTCCAAACCCTCATGGACTCCACCCTCGCAGGGTTGATAAATTCCCGTTGCTTTGTGTACTTAGATGATATAATTGTGCACTCGCCGACGATAGAAGCGCACGCGCAGAGTCTAAGAGAAGTGTTCAGTCGCCTCAGGGACGCGAACTTAAAAATTCAGCCACAAAAATGTTTTTTCGCTCACGAGCAGGTCGAATACTTGGGACACTTGATCACAAGTGCTGGAATTAAACCAGATCCTAAAAAGGTAGAAGCTGTAAGTAACTTTCCGATTCCCAGGTGTGTGAGAGACGTAAGAGCCTTTGTAGGGTTAGCGTCATATTATAGGAGGTTTATAGAGGGGTTTGCAGAAAAAGCCCGACCTCTTACAGAATTGACAAAGAAAAACGTAGTGTTTAAGTGGTCCGAACCACAGCAAGCGTCGTTTGAATTACTAAAAGGTGCGTTATGTACACATCCAGTACTCGCATACCCAGATTTTACAAAACCATTCGTAGTATCCACGGATGCCAGTCAAAATGCGTTAGGGGCTATTTTATCACAAGTATATCCAGAAGGAGAGAGACCTATCGCTTATGCAAGTAGAGTTTTAAATAAAGCTGAACGGAATTACCCCACAACTCAGCTTGAGTTATTGAGTGTAGTATTTGCCACAAAGTATTTTCGTTGTTATCTATTTGGACGTAAGTTCACTGTGATAACCGATCATAGCGCGTTAAGGTGGTTATATAACTTAAAAGACCCAACAAGCCGGTTGGCACGATGGAGTGTGAAACTCTCGGAATTTGAAATGGAAATTGTCCATAAGAAAGGGAAACTGCATGGCAATGCAGACGGGCTTTCACGATGCGTAAGCCGCGACACAATTAAAACTAGAGACAAACTAGTAGGTAAAGTCGAAATAAATCCAATTTGGACTAGAGAACATATTTTGCACGAGCAAAATCGAGATGCATTCTGTAAAGACATTTGCGCGAATTTAGAAAAAGACGAAAATAGTAGCTATTTGTTAGACAAGGACGATATTTTGTATAAAATCGAAAACGGAGAATATAAGTTAGTAGTGCCGCATACTATGGTAAAACGTGTCATCACAAATCACCATGACACGCCATTCGCAGCGCACCAAGGCGTAAAAAGGACGCAGGGATTAATTAAAAACAGATATTATTGGCCTAAAATGAACAAAGAAATAGAATCGTATGTATTAAAGTGTGACTCTTGTAACAAAAGGAAATTAGGGAAACGTAACAAGGCACCACTCGGAAAATTCGAAAAAGTGCTTGAACCGTTCGAGTTAATGTCGTGTGACATAGTAGGACCTTTACCCGTAACGGAGTCAAATAATAAATATTTACTCACGTTTATCGACCTCCATACTCGTTATCCGGAAGCAATTCCAATAAAAGACCAGACCGCAGAAACGGTAGCAAAATATTTTGTAACCCATGTCATTACAAGACACGGCGCACCAAAGAAGCTATTGACAGATCAAGGATCTAACTTTGTGTCAAAATTGTTTAAAGAAACCTGTTCTCTATTGTGTATAAATAAATTGAACACAACTGCCTATAATCCCAGGTGTAATGGTGTGGTCGAGCGTCTCCACAGGTCTCTCGGTGACATGATATCACATTTTGTAGACAAAGACGCGAGACAATGGGACACTTATGTACCGTACGTGCTCTTTGCCTACAGGGCAGCCAAAAATAGTAGTACTGGGTTTAGTCCCTACTTTTTACTCCACGGAAGGGAACCCCGTTTGCCATTTGATGACGAAGTGCAACCTCACCTGGATTTACAAAGTCCCGTAGCTGAATTGCACAGTAAAATGAAAGAGGCACATCGCGTAGCCGCAGAAATGACAGAAAAGAGTAAAGCCAAAAGCAAAGCGCATTACGACAAAAATAGTAAGTTAATCACATACGAAGTTGGAGACTTAGTATATGTTTATAACCCACAAATAAAGCAAAAGGCAGGTTCGAAATTCGCCCGACCTTTTGTAGGGCCATATGTAGTAGAAAGGAAAATAAACGATTTAGTTTATTCAATTCGTTATGACAACGGTAAATTAGACAACATAGGGGTGAACCGTATGAAGTTGTGTAGAGGGGACAAGACAATTAGTCGGAGGCGCGTGCCACATTCCCGCGTCAAGGACAAACAGATTAGCGTAGCGCCAGCGACAGACAAGATTATAGATAGTTCATTAGACGATGAGCCTTTAGACACGGAATTAACGGAATACATTCCGAGACCTATGTTAATTACTTCGCCTGAAGTAAATGAAAGTCGCGAAGCGAGCGATGATGAATTAGAAAACGACAGCGATTTAGAATTAATGGAAATGGATTTAACTCTGGAAGACGAAGTAATGTCTCCTGAGACGGTTAATTTAGACGACGATAGCTATACGGTTAGCAATTATGTAGAGCAGCAAATAACAGAAAATGTTAACGCAGATCATGTAGGGCCGGCGTATAATACTAGAGCGAGAGCGCGAGCGAATATAGCCGCACCAAGTACGAGTGGCGCAGGCGCAAGTAATGAAGTCACGTAATAGTAATAAGTAACTTAATGTTAGGAAAATTAGGAAAGATATAGTTATAAGACGGTTTCGACTATAACCAAAACTTTAGAGTAGAGGGAATTGACTATATATGGATGTATATAGGTCATGTTACGAAGTGCTGTTGCAATAGTACAGCGGAGGCGATTTATGCAGAGGGAAACCAAAGCTAACGCAATTTATTGAATGAAAAATGAAACTTATGAGCAATTAGTAACTGCTGTTGTAGGCGCGTACACCAGCCGAACATAACCCCTGGGTGCGTAGCTGATTTCAGGAAGGAAAACCTTATAAACCAACCTAGTTTTGCTAAGAGGTAAATTGCACGCCGCGAAAGTTGCAAACGAGTGTCGCTAGTCACTAAGAAATCCGGATGGATTCAAATTTATTATAGGTCGCACTAACCACTAACCCACGCACGGTAGCTTAACAAGCGCAAGCAGTAATTTGAAAATCGGTGTTCCAGGTTTAGGCGTATTGAGCGCAAGCAGCTATGCCGAAAATGTTAGCAGTGACTTCGCAGGATGCACAGCGCAGCATTGCACCATCAATCAAGGAACGGTATTCTTAAAAACCGACGAGGTTATTGTAACAGGGGATTCTTGGAAGGTAGTAGTCACGATAGAATTGCAGAAATATGACACGATATTCGATTATTTGGACGAATTGTTCCATACAGTAGAGCCAATGCGAAATACCACGTTAGAGTTTGATTTGGTCCCATGGTACGAAATAGATAGGTTAGCGATAATGGCAAAGAGGCGCAAGCAAGAAACTAAAGAGTTTAAATTATTGCTCGCCCCGGAAATTAAAAGCAGCATCGATAGTAGCGGAAAACGCGAGAAGCGAGGTTTAATTAATGCCGCAGGAATAGCGCTTAAATTTTTATTTGGAACGGCAACCGAAAATGATTTAGTAGAAATAAATAACAAAGCCGAGTCTTTGTCGCATAGAGAAGATGCCATGATACACATAAATAAAGAACAGATAACTTTTATGAAAAGAGATCACGAGAAAGTCACGGAAAATGCTAAAGCCATAGGAATATTAAGTTCGTACATAAAGAAATTAGTTAACAGTACCGTAGAATTTTATAACAAGACAGTGAGCGAATTACAACACGTAAATACGCGAATAATTAGACAAGCGAAAATAAGTTCAATCGTTCGCGAAATTGAGCAGACTTTAAATCAAATTCAGAGCGAAATTATTATGTTGCAACAAAGTCTAGACGTAACAGCTAACGGAAAATTAAGTTCAAATTTAATAAAACCGAATCTTTTAAAACAAATTTTGGACCAAGTTTCTAGGCAATTGGGTACACACCTCAGTCTTATAACAACTACAGACTTAGACCAGATGTACTCGTATTATTCTATGTGTCAAGTACACGCAGTAGCCACAGAAAGTAAAATAAGACTTATTGTAGAAATACCTTTAAGGAATACTGATAGACAATTTCAATTATATCAAGTAAGAGCTCTACCAATATTTTATGCGGATTTAAATCAGTTCATATCTTTTGAATTTAGCAACTCAAACATAATGGTTTCTGATGACCGGCAGTTTTTCTCTCAACCACTAACAGCGGATCTGGAGCGCTGTAGAAAAGGATTATACACCATATGTCCTGCGGATCTAGCTCTATACTCACGTAAGACTTCTACCTGTCTGTCATCATTGTACTTCGGAGATGAAGAAGGCGCGCTACGAGCCTGCAAACGAGTGATTGTAAAAGAGAACTTTTCACCAGTTTTATACCGTGCACCCAATAAATTTTCATGGATTTATAGTGTGTCCAAGCCTGTTCACACTACCTGGCGTTGCCGAGCGAATCATAGTATTGAAGAAACTAGCGAAATAACAATTAGTGGGACAGGGATTCTGTCCAGTGCAGGAAAATGCCACATCTTTTCTGAGTATTTCAAGTTGTCACCCTATTCAGAGGGCCTCTCCTCAAACGAGTTTGAGCGAGACACCATAGTTATACCCAAAATACCATCTTTTATATCAATTAAAGAAAGTAAATTGATACGTGAGCATCAGTCCATGGTTTTAAACAACCCAAGTTTAGAACCTTTAGAACGAATAATTTCTAAGCAATTAGAAAACCCAGATAATACTGTTTCTCTAGACGAAATCTTGCGTCAGCTTGACGATTTAGCTGCTAGTAAGCACTACACTAATGTAACCAATTGGTATTATTATTTGAAAGCCTGTATAGTGGCCGTATTATTGACCATGTGTATTCTATGTTGTTGTTGGTACCAAACCCTTAAAAAGGCAGTACAAAGCTTCTGTACTTGCTTGGGAAATCCAGATATGGCCGAAAACTCTTATGCTCCAACTGTAATATATCGTCCTACTAGAAGGACCAGACATGATAGTTTCGATCCTGAGCTCCAAAGTGCGAGACGCCTAACGACGCCCGAGCGCCGAGACGAAGCACGATTGTCTACATGGAATAGACACATTGGGAAGTCCAAGGTCGCCATCGCAGATGCAGCCACACAGACAGAGGCCGAGATTCATCAAAGTGTAGAGCTAGAAGAAGAAAAGTCAACTACTCCACAAAAGTACCCCTCCCCCGCCCCAAAAACTTATTTTGCCACAACTAAACTATAAGTGTAACATGTGAATTAAAGTGTAAGTGAACTAAGTGGAAATTATTGTGTTACAGATAAAATGTGTTAAATATGTTAAAAATGTGAAATGTACTGTTAGTTTTAGGAATGAACGATCGGTCCAGCGGACAGGGTCAGAAAGAAACCGCAAGTCGGCTTTCTAGCTCTGTCTTATGTTAACTTGCACCTGAGGACATAACGAGCTGGGGCAGGAGGTCAAAATCCCCCTATAATTCTGAGCGCAGATATGCGACTCTTCTAATCACCCCGTAATAATTAGGAAAATATTGCTTACTATTATATTAACCATTTCAGCCAATTTATGTTAGAATAAGACTATGATTAACCAAGGGGAAAATGAAACGCCCATATTATATGAGATAACTATATTAATAAAGTATATAAAAGTAAGCACGGTAATGTTCAGTAAATCAATAAGAATAATGCAATTATAAATGCAAACAAACAAAAGGGAAATATTTCAGTAACACACGCGCATACCAAAAGTCAGGAGTTAATTTGTAAAGTCATAGAGACTTCGGGAAAGGAATTCCCACGTGTAATTTGTAAAGTCAGAGAGACTTTGGGAAAAGAATTCCCACGTATAGAAATGTTAAAAATGGAATCAGGTAGATTGCCATACGTTGTGTATTAATGAGTTGTATTGAATTCGAGTGATGAATCATACAAATGTTTAGGAATATAGTTTCCTGTATTTATTTTGTTGAGCGATAAGAACGTCTTATCGGCTAATGATTAAGGTATGAGCGCTAATTACCGAATATTAACTTTGCTATAAAAGAAAATCACAATATTCATTATATGTATGTAAATTAATTATAAATGTAAACTTTGTGTACACTAGGGAACAGCACTCAAATAAGCCAGAGACTTAACTAAGGATGAATAACTGCTGTAAAACTGTAAAACTGTAAGTAGCCAATATATATGTATTATGATAGAGTTAATGTTTGAAATGTACTATGCTTTGATTTATGCACTATGGATAGAGAGAATCCAGCAAATCTTCTTATATAAAATATAAATATGTATGTAACTGACCACAAAACAACACAAGCACGAGCCATTCTATAAGTAATTAGCCATGAGTATATATAGCACTAAAGATTTGACTAGCGCACTACACAGAGGGATATCGCACGGAATAAGGACGAGATTTTGAATACGGAATATTTAGTAATAGTAGATATTATTTGTTTTTGTCTTAAAGACAACGCTTGCATTAAATAATTAATATTATTCCATACCGCGAGTATGATGTTAAAAAGGTAATGAAAACTCATTAGCCTATATACGCTTTCGCAATTGATTATGATTTTAAAAAGTATATTTAGTACTTGGATAGAATGTCCAATTATATATAAAGGATTTATTGAAACGTAAACAAACCAAGAGACCACAATTTTAAGATAAATAACTAGAACAACCGCAAATAAACCACAAGTGGCGCGAGTTGAATGAATTCAAAACCGAATTGTATCAGGCAATTATAATCAAGTAAAGGAAGAACTTAAAGTAACTTGAAATAGATTAAAAACAGTAACACGTTGAAAACCGAGCAATGGTCACAGCTATTACGCGTTATCGCAGATTGCCAACCGCAGCGCGATATGACTAATTGAAACTAATGAGACAAGTTAAGGATACGATAGTAACAGGCCACTATGAATCACAGATAGTAGCCTACACACATGTTTTAGAATGAATGACATTCTTCTTGAGTTAATTGACTTGTTGTCTCAACAGAATGAATGGGATGCTTTAACTGACTCACCCTTTCGACACCGTAGACATGTACAGTCAGGGACAACACTTTTAACTAACAACATTTTATTTCAACAACCACACTACAGATTGTGATGAAACTTGTAAGAAACTTAATGTAACTTAAGAAATTGAAAATGTAATTGTGTATTGTAAATGTTAGCGAAATTTGAAAATGTAAGGTATGCTCAACCATGGAACTTGTTTGAATTTTTCGGTATAAAAGAAATTTTTTTTTGGAAAAATTTCTTCTTCTGGGGAGAGAAGGGTGTTATGCCCAGAAATATGAAAGCTAAAACTATTCAGTGAACGATACTGTATAGTCAATTGAAATAACAGACGCGCCGCGAGACGAGCCCAATTAATTAATCAAACTTCAAACTAGCTGAAATTAAACAGATGTGTGGGAAGCGAAAACTCAAAACCGTTCCCAAAGCAGTAACTTAACTTAATTTTTTTGTTGATCAATTACGTCATAAGGGCGATCCCTGGGAAAGTTCCATAGCTCCTAAGTGGAACCAATAAGAACAGAGATATCAAATTATATCCTTATAAGGACATATAGATGAGCTGATGTAACTTATTAGAGAGGGGATACAAACCACAAAACGTTAGCTGGTAAATTGGTGAGACTTATCTAGTGAGTTCTGTACGAGAATTCAGCTTGAGAAGTTCTGTCCGAGTCTTCTGCCTGGTAGTCCTGCCCAGCTGTTCTTTTGAAAGTCGCCTTCTGTCTTGAGTCTTAGCAAGTACAAAGTTATGTACTTAATTCTTCTAGCGAGTGAGTAAAAATCGTTGTTTGTTATAAATCATATTGTTGAGAGATTAATTCGAAAATATATGAACTGTCGATAAATATAAAATTAAATTATTCAATTGGTATGAGCATACTAGTAAATTCATTGAGTAAATAAATCACATAACAGTATTCCATAAAGTTATAATTAACTTATGTAAACTACCTTCATTTGTCAATTAGTTGATAACACCGTTTTTGCTATTTTTCTTGTTATTGAGTTGAAACAGAGTTTTATAAACCTTTTGTAATCTGTAAAGTTTTCTTGAATATAAATAAACCTCAAGGTGTTTACGAATATTTGTGCTTCTATTCTAAGATTAGTACCTTTATTCAGGTGTATTTCAAGGCTTGCTATCCAGCTGTCGTATCAATCACTTTCTACCAAACCAGTAACCTTTTGGAATAATAAGATCCTAAATTTCTGTAACGCTCTGCCCAAGGGTGGGTCATAACAGTGGTGGCCAGCGGTGGTGATTGAAAAGCGAAGTAGCACTTGAAATATAGCTGAAAAAGGGCTAGGTTATGTTTTTCGAATATTTTGACGAAAAACAGTATAATTTTCTAAGTCAGGTTTGTTTTTGTTATAAGGACTTAATGGTAGTTGAAATTGAGGCTACAACTGAGAGGTGTGAAAACTATAGAATTCATAAATATTTGTGCAGCAATTTTAAGAAAGAAAAAAGAATAATCGGGACGGAATATTTAGTGGGAAGGCGTAGTCTATCTCTGTGTTTGGGACCCGAAAGTGACACTATTACGATAAACCAAATATTTAAAGCAATCGTAAGAAATTACGAAGTTCGGCAGTATAAAACGGAAAAATTTGCAAACTTGTCAGTGGGTCGCGCGGAAGTCCAAATTGTAATCCCGAAAGAAGGGCCGCGTAGAGACGCTATTGCGAGAGGTTTCGTTGCAACATTGGGGTTTGAACGGCCGCCAGTAGCTTACGTGAGACCGGTTATACGCGTAGAGTCCCCGGAAGAAGAGTATGAAAGTAGCGAGGATGATCTTTTCATAGAAGAAGATTGGCTCGAGGATTGGGACTAGAAAGGAAAATTAGTAAATTGTTTTTTTTCAAAATTGTAAAACTTAAGGGAAATTTTGGGGTGTTAAAATCGAAATAGGGAATTTAAATTTGCGTAAGGGAAAGACAGAACTTTACGTTCCATTTATGGACAAAAGTGTCTGTAGACCATTTGGGACTGCGCCGAGTAGTACATTTAAGCCAAATATAAAAGGGCAATTTGAACAAAATTTATTTACGCGCGTAGGAACGCGAAACGCAGTTGTAACAGCTTTTTATGAATATACAAGCGATAAAACAGAAACTCGTAAAACAGCCGCGCCGAGTGTGTCAAAATTAGAGCCAGTTTATGCAGTACCGCGGGTAATTAGGAAATCCTAAATGAGTGGCGGAATTCGTTTAAGGCCTTTATGGGTAAATGACAACGGTGTCAAGGAATATGTGTGCCGAACTGACGTGTCAGGGACATACAATAAAGTCTATGAGTATAGAAAAATTAGCACTGCTAACGTAGAGATCGTTTATTATGTTTTAAAAGACGAATCCAACCAAACAAAAATAGCACAGGCGATTAGTAGGCCGACCACCAAGTCAATTAGGGAATGGTTAAATGAGTATTTAGGCTCAATGTTAGGAGATTTGAAATATGTTTCTGCGTGCGAGAGAAGCGCGTATGTAATATTTGAATATATAGATATAACAAGGATTGATATGTGCTAGAAGGTATTAAATGTGTCATTACATAGTCACAATAATTTTGTTTGTAGCATTGTTAGCTGCAGTGTATTTGCTATGGTCCCTATACTTTGCGGGAGTATTGAATCAATAGGAATAGCGTGATTAAAAATAATGTTTATATGTGTGTTAGCAACAGTTGTGTTATTAATAATTGCAATAATGTTATATTTTGTATGGGCAATCCATAGTATAAGACCGTGTTAGACCTAAATGAGTGAAGCGAACGTGTATTACATTCCTGTTAGGAACGCGGATATTTTAATAGAGGGTACCACGAGTTTATTGCGCAATCTAATTCAACGTATTGTTGAGAGGCAAGTAAATGGTAGATCCAATTATACGGATGAGGCTAATGTAAGGCGTGTGAGAATAATAAAAATTGAAATCGAGTATTTAGCGGAATAAAGTTAATTCGTAAAGTTTAAGAGTATTTTTAAATAATTCATTATGCCAGAGACAGACGCGGACATGGCCGCCGCGGAGGCAGAAATAACCTTGTTAAGGGCGCGGTTAGAAGCGTTGGAAATGGGCAGAACTAAAGATTTGGCGACGGCGTCTTTTGTGTTAGAGTACAAGGGAGAGGCGCACGGACTCTCTGTGCACGAGTTTTTCAGGAGAATAGACCAGGCCGCGTCAATGGGCAATTGGACCGAGAAAGATAAGGTCAATATAGTCTCGTTGAAGGTGCGCGGGGCCGCGTCATTATTTCTATCAAATCAGCCAGATTTAAATACTGGTGAAGTGACCTATAATAAAGTAAAAGAGGCGTTTATAGATCGATTTAGAGATAAACAGTGCGCGCAGTTGCACTATACTAATTTACAGACGGCAAAGCAGCGTCGCGACGAGGGGCCGGAGGCTTTTTGCGATAGGTGCAGGAAGTTATGCGCCCTCACGATACGTCGAAGTGAGGATCCTGTAGAACAAAGAATTATTAATTCGGAGGCGGAGCGCAGGTTGTTAGCCGCTTTTGTATCTGGATTGTCGGGTCAAATGGGGACGCAGTGCAGATTTCGTCTCCCTACGAGCCTATCGGAGGCTTTGAATATAGCAATAGCCGTTTATAATGCGGAAAATGATACCCGTGCAGAAAGAGGACAGAAAACTGTTTTTAGCACCACAATTACGTGTTACAATTGTCAGAAGGCGGGGCACTTTAGCAAGGATTGTAGAGCGCCGAGAAGGGTTAGCAATTATACCCCCCCAAACCAAACGAGTCCACCAAGAGACAGATTCGGTAGCAATTATAGGAGGCCAAACGAGCGAGGTGAGAACAGTGGGCCCCAAAGCAGTAACGCGCGCGGATATGACAGTAACGCGAGTTCAAGATATAGCAGGGAGCAGCGAGCGCCGCTAGATATGGCCCAGGTAGAGTGCTACAGGTGCCACAAAAAGGGTCATTTCGCGAATAAGTGTTTCGGGTTTAGTCAGACCGAGCACCCAAACAGAAATCGGCAGGCGGAAACAAATCCCTCGCCCGCCGCGCAAGGCGAAGGTTGGTAAATAGAATTATTGTACCGAGTGTCGACTGCCCGTGTGAGGAAAATAGTACAGATTTAGTCATGCGTGTAAAAATCGATAATATAGAACGGGAATTATTAGTCGACTCGGGAAGCGCGATTTCTATATTAAAAGAGGGCGTAAGTAACGCAGAAGTTAGTCAGACAGACGTATACGCCGCGGGAATTACCGGGGGCATGCTACAAATTATTGGAAATCAGAGTGTAGATTTTTATGTAGGGGAGTCGGAATTCTCTCAAAAGTTTAGGGTATCACCCTTGAAGTTGACCTACGATGGACTGTTAGGATTAGATTTTCTTAGGAAATATAAAGCATGTATAAATATAGTGGAAAATAAAATTATACTCCAAAACGGACCCCCTTCTTTCGAGAAGATCGTGGTTCGCGTGAGTACGGTAAAAGTAACGCGGAATGGGAAACAAAGCAAATTGATCACTTGCGAAGTTAAACAAACCGAAAAGCGTGTACTAAAAGAGCCGGAAATCGAGGGAGAAATAAGAAATTCCACAGACATTATACTTGAACCTTTGTCACAAACCGTGGTTGAAGGACGGGTTCTATTGCGAAATCCAAAAACAGAATTGTTACTCGTAGAGCCAGTAGTGTTAACCACGCAGGGATTGCAGGTTGCACGCTCGTTATGTAAAATAAATTGTGTTAATGTTGGAATTGTGCCAACAACGGAAAAAACGCGCGAGGTAAAAGCGGTTAAGTTCCGGGGTATTTGTGATTTTTGTAATCGTGTTATTGGGAAGGGGTTCATGTTAAAGGCGTGTGCGAGCGCAGGACCTCAAAATGAAAATATTGTATGCGAAACTCTCATGTTAAAGACATCAGGTGATGTAGAGGGTAAAAATAAAAGTAATTTGTGTGAAAGTTGCGTAAAAGACTTCATAAAGACGCCGAGGTCCGGTGTAGAAGTCAGAAATAAAAATGTTTTTTGTAAGAAATTTAGCCAGGATAGCGCAGGTAAGTTGCCACTGCAGGGCAATGCGTTAGGCAGGGAATTTAGTTTGGGTAAAATCGAACGTTCAGGTAATAAGCTGCGAGCATCGTTAGACCGCGTAGCTGCCGAGCGAAGCGAAAAACCTAGTGAGAATTTTTATGAGTTTGTTCGGGATGAACAAAAGTTTTATGGGAAGGTTCGAGGTGAACCTCAGTTTTGTAGAAATGTTCCGCGTGAACAATTGTTTAGTGAAGTGGTCCGGGGTAGGACACAAGCGTTTAATGGAAATAATAGTTGTACAATTAGAAATGGTAATGTTGAACCGAGTAAAGGTTGTGTTAAAAATGTTCAGTACGAACGAAGTAATTTGAGTCAAAGTCGTGGAAATAACGAAAATAATTTATGTATGCAAGGTAGTAATCGTGAAAATTATTTAAAAGTTTGTGAAAATAAAGATTTTGTGAATAGGCCAGTCAGAAGAAATAAATGGAGAAACAGTAAAGACACCGAGTCTAATCATTGCGGTCGGAGTGATTGTGACGCGAATAGAGATAAGCGTTCTTGCAATAGTAGGCCTAATGTTTTGAATAAAGGAATATTAAATGTGCGTAACAAGTTGGTGCAAAGTAATTGCGAGTCCAGTAAATTAGAAGAAAATAAATCTAAGTATGAGAAGGTATTTGTTTTGGTAGCAAATTGTAGCCGTGAGCCATTACATTTAGCTAAAAATGTTAAGTTAGGAAATACAGAATTTATAACTTCGGAGGAAATTTGTGAAAATAAAGTCGAACAAGGAAAAGATAATTTTAATGAGATAGGAAGCGCACATATAGATAAAGATGTGCAAGTGTCAAACCGCGACAGGAAGTTTAGGTCAGCGCATCCTATAAATGAAACCGCAGTTCGATCCATACGGAAATTGGGATCCGGTCCATCCAAACCTCAACAGATAGAGGATGAGCAAGTTATCAATGCACTAAAGCATCTAGGAGATAGCGAGAAAGAAATTATCTTGCCAGTTTTATTAGAATATAGAGATTTATTTTATGACGGAACAGGGAAGTTAGGCTGTACGAGTCGCGTGACTCACAGTATAGACACGGGCGATGCCGCACCCATTCGTAGGGCCCCGTATCGCGTTCCGTACCATCAGAAACCAATACTAGACGAATGTATTAGAGAGTTGTTAGAAAAAGACGTAATTAGACCTTCCGATTCACCGTGG